>JBBCBC010000142.1:0-100000 GCA_037126765.1 Stenogyne calaminthoides
TTAATTTTCTATTGTTTTGTATTTTTGTGTTTCAGTCTTTATTTCAAAAGACTAGCTGTTTATGCATTTTGTATTAGATCCAGTTGGTTTAGTGGTGCATGAGTTGAAGCATCCTTTGCTGCTGATATGGCTGCTTGGTCATAAAAGAGAAAATGTCTCTTTAGTGGTTAATATATGATCTAATTTCTAGTCTTTACTTCAAAGAACAAGCTGTTTGTGAACATTGTATTAGATCCAGTTGATTTAAGTGGTACATCAGTTGAAGCATCCTTTGCTGCTAAATCATAATAGAAAAAGTATATAGTTGTGCTTCAACATCCTTGTTTGTATAATGTTATGTAGTGTCCTAACACTCTCTCTTGTTTACAGGTCGAAAGACTAGAAATTGGAGCATTAATCTTAATCAGGGGAGTTGGTCGAGTAAAAAGTATTGGAATTCAAACAGGTAGCCGGCATTAAATTTTGAGTCCTTTGATAAGTTTAAGTTCCTGCACTACTTTGTATACATTTCTTCTGCAAATGTTAATATGTGGCTTTATCAGTTGATGTTCAATGTTGGTATGAGCATGTTACAGCTCTCGTCATATCCTATCATTTTTATGCGTTCATATATAATTATAAATGGCCTAGTATGAGGAATTTGAAGAGGAGCTGTGGGATAAGGTTAAGTATAGAGCTGATTGGTGGATTTCACTTTTTTTTATGGGGGTGGAGAAGCACGTTACTATTGATTTCACATTTTTTAAATTTCACTTCTTTAGTCGGCGTTGTACTTTAAAGGTATGGGAATTGATTATAGTTGTGTCAGAAATGTATAATTTAATGATTTGAGTTTGTATTATAAATTACATATAAATATAGATATACTTAGGGTGATAGCTTCTCTTAACCTATGTCTAGACTAAACGATGTTATCTAGCCGAAACTTTGTTTACAAACGTTATTAGGCATACAAGTTGAGAAGTAATGAAACTCCATAAAAGGCTATAATTATAAATTTTTGTTGAGACATATGAATGAGCATTACAATTTATTTGACTTAATCGAGCAAGATGTGCCTTTGTTGGACAGTTTATGTAATTAGTTATTTGGGACGTAAAGTCCTTTGGCGTCATATGAATGTATAATATTTGACTATAGATCTAATGTTTAGATAACATAAGCTCTTACTGATGCATATTACAATTCTTATTTAGATTTTTTTACCGTATCCATCGGTGTTTGAAATTCTTTCCCATCTTCTGTAGACTAATAGAGTTTTACAATGGTTCGATCAAAGATAAGATACGAGTTAATTGCTGATGAACGTACCCGACGCGAGACATTTAAAAAACGAAGGACTGGTTTAATTAAAAAACTTAATGAATTGAAAACACTATGTAATGTTGAAACGTGTGCTGTTATATCCAACGGAGATGGGACTGGATGTGAAGTTTGGCCTTCGCTGCCAGCAACAACTCAAGTTGTTCAAAGGTTTATGAACTTGCCCAGTTCTTCTCGAACCAACTACATGGTAGATCAAGATGGGTTTCTTAGGCAATACTTGTCTAGGATATCCAAAAACTTTGAGAAAGAGGACAAGAAAGTTCAGTCTCTAGAGAGGGAACTACTCCTTGCTGAGTGCTTGACCAAGGAAGGGGCGAACATAAGCAGTTCAAATGGTTCGCGTGATATACTCCGCCTATTGGACAGGAAGATTGGAATGGTCGATCGGAAGATTGCCAATGTCGAGTCTTCTAGCTCTAGAGCTGCTAGAGCAAAAGGGAGAAATAATGAACCTTATCATGGAAAAGGAAAACAACCCCTTTGAGATTCATTTGGAATCATTTTTTGGATTTGAGTAGTCTTTTAATTGAATCCTTATCCGAAGCTCATTACTAGATGCTAATTTTCTTGGCTTTTTATTTGGCGCTTCACATTCTCATACTCATATAGCTTTCTTTATTATTTACTTCTTGGGTATGGGTATTTTAAATATAATTACCTAAGAAGGGCGTGCGTCCCTTTTTTAATTGTATTCATTATTTTTCCAAAATTGTTTGATTAAGATTTTTAATGTATCCGATAACTTACTTCGCCACACTCTATTCAAGCAAGGCCATTCCATATTACATGAACCATATTGTTTAGCAAATATCTTTTGTTGTTTGTCACATAGTTAACCAATTTGATCCCGGTTTCTTCCCACCAATTTTCAATTTTAACTTGTAATTTGGCTGTGAGATTTTGATAGGTTGAAAGGGTGAACTATATTTTCAAATAGGCCTATAGGTTGATTGCTTTGAATAAAAAATTTTGTTAAGAAAGTACTAGATTCTCAAGAGAAGGTGAAAAACATATTTAATAGTTAATATTATTGTATTGACTAATTAACCCAACCTTCCAACCTTGAGAGATGAGAAGTTGTTCGAAGAGATACAAGTGTATTTTAACATGTAGATTTGCATCTAATTCGTATGCATGTGATGCACTCTGATCCAAAAGAAGAAAGGAAGCAACACAATTATGCAGCACAACTACAAGTTTGAGTCAAATGAGAAATTCTTATGATGCATAATCTATTTTGGGTATCAGTTTGGATCTTAGACATGTTTATCATGGAGATGCAAGTCATTATCAAAAGAGTGTTGCATCTTACATCTATTAGTTACATTTTGGTACAAAAACATCCATCATTTGTTCCATGTCAATGGGACCAACAACAACAAAAAAAAAAAACTGACCAAAAAAGATAAACTAGTCACAATTGGGATCATAGTATTAGTTGAGAATTATTTAGCATTATTGAGATCTTTCTAATGGTTTTGCTCATTTTGTTTCTTCTGGGCTTTTAATGTTGAGATTAGAGGAGTTAGTTTCCGGAATTGATCTTGTTTGTCATAGAGGATGCCATTTGTTATTGCCTGTTATTTGTATTAAAATACTTCCACATAATGATTTAATGATGGTTCTAGCTTTTACATTGAATTAGTTTATATTGGAAAACCATCTTCTAATAAACTTGTTTTGTTACAAGTGATGATGAAGTGTCCAATGAAGAGCCAAGAAAATTAGCTTCTCGTAAAGAATTGAAAAAAGGTTCTTTTCTTTTCCATGATAGGATTCATTATTTCTCCTTTTGCAATATCTCTAGAACTTGCAATTGAAATATTATATGAACCATTCAAAGTTTCATTTAACTGGGGTATCTGTCAACATTTGTGTTCATATTCACTTTTTACTTGGTCAAACATTAGGCTACGAGTAGTTCCCTCTCTAGAGATTGAACTTTCTTTGCAGTTTTTGGATATCCTAGACAAATCTTTCCTTAGTATCCCAAAGATAAATCATTGGTGTATATTAGCTATACAAGTTCATAAAGGTTTTTTACTTGGGTACCTGAATCTCATTAGTGACAATGGCGCATGTTTCAATTAGTTTAATAGAAGAATTAGTTTTTTTAAAAACTATTCCTTTGTTTAACAAAATTTCACGGAGTGCATTCGCAATTGGGAAAATTGAGCTTTCTTATCTTTGTTTCCCCATTATGACTCTATTGAGCTACAAGGAATGATATGATCTATTTACTCATTACCCCAGGAAAA
Organism: Stenogyne calaminthoides; assembly: GCA_037126765.1. NCBI lineage: Eukaryota > Viridiplantae > Streptophyta > Magnoliopsida > Lamiales > Lamiaceae > Stenogyne > Stenogyne calaminthoides. Next base: position 3,585 of record JBBCBC010000142.1, read on the forward strand.
AAACATATAAATAATAATTGTAATATATGCATATTTTAGAATTTATGTTTGTCTAAATATTTGATCTACAGTCAAAGATTGAGCATTCATATCATTGTCATCAGACTTTACAACCCAAATAATTATTTACATAAACTATGTTTATTTAATATGAAGTTGTCATGCTTGTTTAGTGAGAGAATTGTGAGCATGACGAAGTGCCAAATAAGATCAAGAAATTTTCATCTTTTAGAAATTAATTTCAAGTAAAGATGGTTTAAGAAATGACCAAAAAATAATATTCAAAGGGTTTTTTTATTTTTGATAACATTGAATCTCCCTGAAAATTTAGAACCTATTAATTTAGAGGTTGATGAACATAATCTTATGATCTGTTATTCCAATCTTCCTCTCAAACAGGCGAAGCATCTAATGCAAGTTAGGTTCGCTAGCCAGCTACTTCAGACTCGCACAAGAATAGCGAGAACTTATCATCAAACTAATGATACAGAAGGTAAGATCTTTTGATCTACTATTATATAGCAAGGAATAATATCTCACCAATTATTTTAGCCACACGTTTAAAATCCACAATCAAATTAATTAGTAAAGCATGAAATTATGATGAATAAATTTGTTTTAAGACAATTACCAAAGTTGTTCAAATGAAGAAAAAAAAAACTATCAATGCAATAACAAAATTGTCCTTTACACTACCACCATTAATTAACCAACGTTTTCTTGTTGCCTTATGGTGGCCCATTACTTTTGATTGATTGACCCTCATTTCACCACTAACTTGTACATAAATTAATTTATTCCTCATTTTCTAATTATATTATCTTCTTATTTCACATTTCACGATTGCATAATTTGATTTGGTATCTTAGGATGATGAATAGAAATGGTCTCTGACCTAGGTGGTCAGGTCAGGTGAGGCTAAGCACCAACAGTTGTCTAGGTCTTTATTTTTAAAGAAACATGTATGATCATTTGGGATTTGACTTTGATTTTTAATTTTAAAATTTAACTAAGACTACTATATGTGATTTGGCACGTTAATCATCAATTTGGACTATTTATACAAAGATTTAATAACTATTTGAATATTTGTTCTTAAATCTTATATTGAGTTTTCTTCAAGCAAGCTTCTAAAGGAGAATGAAACCATTATTTGTATTCAACCTACAAAAAATATTAAGAGTGTCATAATGATGAAGTAATATAAAAATTATCTAGATATAAAAAGAAAAAAAGAAAAATCTGAGGACACCTAGGCACTAGGAACTCACTTGACTAAAGCGAGTTCTACAACATGCTTTTGACTGTTCACAATATATCTTATTGCAATGAGAAAAGTATATGAGCTTATAAGTTTCATTTGCTGGGGTGTCCGGTCGATTTCTAAGAAATTGCTTTTGGTGGTTAGTAGTATCTCTATTCTCTACTGTATTAGAAAGATAAATGAATTTAGAAGCGTTTAGTAGGGTGTTCATTAGGTAATATTATAACGTACCTGAATCTAACTTTGGTAAATTCCGCCTATAACATTAGGTAATAGAAGAAATAAAGAAAACTATTAATGCGATAACTAATTCCACCTTTAACACTACCGCCATGAAGCAACCAACATTTCTTGTTTCCCCATGGTGACCCTATCCTATGTAGATATGATCTATTTACTCATTACCCCACTAACATATACACAATATTTAATTTATTAACCCTTTTCTTCTTTATTATCTTTTCTACTCTATCATGAAGGGTCGTTGGGGTCGTAGCATGATAAGTGAGAAGATGATAATTAGGATAGAACACTTGATGTGAAGAGTAGTGATTTGGTTGGTAGGTGGCTATAAGATCAAGATATTGTTGGAAATTGGTTTAGCAAAGATGGTTTGTGACCCATCTTTGTCAAATTTTTATATGTTGATAGACATGGAATCAATCTGAAAATTTAGAACCTATATGTTGATGGTAATTAGTTTTTTTAATTTCTAAATTTCAAATTAATATTTAAAGTGGACCTGAAGGGTAAGTTCAGGAGGTGAAACAATGGGAATTTAGATCAACAAATGAACTACTAAAACACCTTATTAGTAGGTGATCTTATGTGGAAACAATGAGGCCACATCAGTAGTCATTTGATGAACTATATTTACAATATAAGAGCCTTTGGTCGTTTTAGCTACTGGGGATTTATATCTTGGGGCATGTGGACTAAAAATATTAAAATGATGTTTTAAATGTTTTAACCTTTCTTCTGGAGTTGTGTATTCGGTTAACTGTATTGGTACAACTGAGTTTGTTCCTTCACACAAAATATGTCGTATGCTGGGTTGTTATTTGTATTAAAATTCTTTCGTATAATGAATATATTGATTTCTAGTTTTTAAAATTTATCAATTTGAGATCAAATTATTTAGCATGGGAAAACCATCTTCTAATAAATCTTGTTCTTTTTTTTTACAAGTCTATTTCTAATTAATATTTGAGTACAAATTAGTTTACATTGGAAAAAATGAATTCTATAGTATTACAGTTTTTACACCTTAAATTATAGGTGGAAAAAAAAGTCCACTAGTAAATGTTTCCAGTTGTTTGCAAAGGTCCAGTTGTTTGCTCACATAAACTCAACTGCAGGCAGGGTACCAAGAGTTGGTTATTTATCAATATGATCACGGATTTATATAGTTATAGAATTATGCAAATTTTTGTGTATGCAGTATATTTTCTTTACTCTTCATGAGGACACAGAAAATATTATTAAGCGGCAAGTGGTGAGGGTACCAAGAGTTGTTCTATTTAGTATGATCACGGAGGGACGATTGGTGTCTGTTTTCCCAGTTTCCAGATCTTTGCATATGCAAATATATCTTATTTAAGATAAATGCCTCATAGCATGGTAGCACCATTCCACTATAAATCAAGCCTTCCCCTGGTAATTAGCTCTTAAGCTAAACCTTGAATCAGAACTGTGGACCTAGGGTAAGATCATGCATGACAAAACCACATTTAGATGGTTTCAAGAGCACTTGGAGCATGACACCCCGAACAGGTGTAAATGTTTGTTTTTTTTCTATTGATTTCCGTTTTACTCTTCATGATCACAAGGTTAATCGAAAATGATGAGGGAACCAAGAGTTGATTCAGTGATCTGTATGATCACGGATTTATATCGTACTAGAATGTTGTAGTTGTTTGTCTTCTGCAAATTCTTATTTAGGTATATGCCTCCCTGGTAATTAGCTCTTAATCTAAATTTCAAATCAGATTTGTGGACCTAGGGTAAGATCATGGGTGACAACTTTATTTAGATCAACAAATGAACTACTAAACCCAGCCCTTTTTACCATGATCTTATGAAAACAATGAGGCCACATCAGTAGTCATTTGATGAACTATACATACCAATATACCATACTCCCTTGGTCGTTGTAGTGTGGCTTCAAGCTATCTTGGAGCATGTACACCAAATATAAAATGATGTGTTATATGTCAAAATATGCTTTCTTCTGGGTTGTGTATTCGGATTACACGAGTTACTTTCCACAACTGATCTTGTTTATCACACAGGAATATCGTATGCTGTTGCTTGTTATTTGTATTAAAATTTTAACAAATAAAATGATGGTTCTAATTTCATAATCAATCTGATCAAATAGTTTACATGGAAAACCATCTTCTAATAAAAGTTTTTTTCAATCCAACATGTGTAAAATTTGAGTCAAATTAGTTTACATTGGAAAACCATCTTCTAATAAACTTGTTTTTTTTACAAGTGAAATTTTGAGGGAAAAAAAAAAGCACTAGTTATCTTCCAGTTGTTTTATTAAAAATAAATAAAGATGAAAATAAATAAATAAACAAAAAAATAATTTATCTTTTCCAATTCATACAATTATTCAATGACTTCCTCCAATTCATACAATTAATTTTGAATTTGTATTATTTGGGTGAATTAATTGAAATTTTTTTTTGAATTAACAGTCAACACGGAGCGATATCTAGTTATAATATTCTAATTTAGTCCATCTCTATATAACGAATAATGAGCGGGTTATCTGCACCCAAAATTGTAAAAACACTAATCTTGCTCAAAATAGCAAAAAAGAAAGAAACGATTAAAATGATTTTTTTTTTTTAAGAAAGATAAATAAACAAATTTTATAAAATTGATTATACATTTAATTTAATAAAAAATTATAAAATTAATATATATTTATATATAAAAAGTGAAGGATGTGGTTTATTATAAAAAAACAAGCAGAGTGAGGCCATTTGACCGGGTTTAAAAAAAAAAACCCGTTTATCTGTTTTAAGTTTTTACAACATACTAACTCTTTTTCTTTTTATAATTGGATTCAAGATCCTAGGATAATCTAATTTTTTAAATTTTAGAGCTCTTTTTCTTTTTATAATTGGATTCAAAAGATCCTAGGATAATTCTAATTTGTTAAATTTTTTCTCTAAAAACTAGTTGATTTGTATAGTTTTTCTCTTTTTTTTTTTATAATTGGATTCAAGATCCTAGGATAATTCTAATTTTTTAAATTTTTTCTCTAAAAACTAGTTGATCTGTATAGTTTTTCTGCTGTTTTGGGCACTAGTCCTGGTGCGCAAAAGTCTGGTTTTGTGTTTTAATAAATTTATTTTACCGATAAAAAAAAAAAGACTTTTGATCTTCAAAAATCCTTTATACTTTCTAAATATTATTTCTTTCATTTTAGGCCTGTTTATCTAATTTTCGTTCTTAAAATTTTATAATAAAATCTATTTTTATAAATTCATTTCAAGACTTAAAATTAGGCGAAGACAGAGGTGCATCAGAACAAATTTATTACTCCCTCTTCCCAATTGTACAGACTTATTTGATTTTTTCAGTTTTTCGGTCCAAGATGTATATTCTTGTTTTCATTAGTGTTAGAAAAAGTTGTGACATAAATACTAAATTAATGTATATTGGGAGGATAAATGTTGTGAGCTATATTTAAAAATTGGAACCGAAAGTTGAGTCGGACGACCTCTAGAAAAGGCTGGATCGGGGTCGGATCGATTTGGATCGGATTGAACCGGTGTAACTTCATAATAAATATTATATATAGAAAAAAAATGCCTCTAAACTACAAAATTTAGAGTCACATGACTTTAAGACACATAAATTTTAGAAAGTGACTCTAAATTACAAAATAAGAACATTTTACCCTTAATATATTTCACTTTTACAATGTGTGGCCCCACCCACCCACCCACTCTCACCCCCAATATCTCGGTCAACTCCCAACCCCCAACACAATTCATTTCATCTCTTCATCTCTATTCCTTTTCTCTTCCCCTCTTTCTACAATTATTAATGTCCCTCTCTCTCTATATAATCGGTGGTTTGTTAGTGGTGTTGAAGGGATGACGGTGTTGAAAGGGATGGCGGTGGTTGGTGTTTTGGCGATGAATTTTGGCGACGCGGTAGTTGTGATTTGGGGGCGGCGGGTTTTGGCGACGCGGTGGGTTGGAGTTTTGGCGACGATAGTGGTTGGAGAAGAGGGGCGTTCGTGGTGTTTGTGGTGTGGAGAAGAGGGGCGTTTTGTAGAAGATGATGATGGTTGGAGAAGAGGAGCGTTTTAGATCTGAGTTTTTGGTGTTTGGTGGACGCGTTTGGGTTTGAAGAAGACGACGGCGGTATGGCGGAAAAGACGGCGGCGCGTACGGAGGCAGTATGGTGGAGAAGACGGCGACTCCCCGTTTGTTTTGTTGTCGTTTTTTTTTTTTTTTTTTTTTTGGTTTTTTGGGTGAAAATCGGCGGTTCACCGGTTCCCCATTTTTCAATTTTTGCTTGAGCGGTTAAATAGCGGTTCTAGGCACTCCCTATTGAGCCGCTCAGTAGCGGTTCATCGGTCCGATCGGCCGGTCGGACCCCTATTTTAAAACATAGGTTGTGAGTAAAGTTTTCATTTTTTACCACGTGTGACGTATCGAATAGGAAAATATGAAAATTGATTTGGAACAAAAGGAGTATAACACCGTTCCAACATTTTGATACATTTTCTTTTGAGTCTAGTAAAAAATTATATATAGGATCCATGAGTTCGCCTCCAGTAAAATTTATTACAACATGAAATTAGTACATTACATTTATAAATTAATATCACAACACTTATAAATTATTGTTATTATATTTAAAAATTAATAGCATAGTATTTATGTGGATGAATATTATGATATTAATTTATAATAATTATGGTAATAATATGGATCTAATTGCATCCTATGCATAAGTTTCACATGAGAGTTGTCGGGATCCATTTTGTTAGGGAAAATGACTCAAACATATGACCTTTTTGGGCTTAGATTGTAGTGTTCTACCCACTTTAGTTATCCTATTTTATCAAAATATTGATAAATAAAATGGTTTGTGTTTTGAAATTTAAATAGAATATAATTTAATTTAATCTTATAATTTTGTTTCAAAAAAAAAGAAAGAATATAATTTAACTTCACATGAAGTCAATATTTAAGAGTGTTTATTATTATAATTATATTACTGATTTCTGTAATTGTATCAATTGAATAATCATAAACTCTTAATAATTAATGTGTTTTATTGAGAGTTGTAAAAGTGAATACAAAACTTGTGAAAAATATAAATATAATAATAGTGTGAATAAAAAATATTGTATTACTGAGTCATTAAAAAAAACATACTATACGAAAATATTATTTATAGGACAATATGTATTTATAGGGGTGAATGTAAAAATTGAATTCTAAAATCTCAAATCAGAATGGGATGTAAAATTGTAAATGTTAAAATCCCAATTACATTTTTGAAATGTCCAAAGCATTTAGGTAAGAACAATTAGTACACAGATCTCATACTGTGAATCAGTGAATCAGGTTCATACAAAATTTATCAGTTTTGGTAACATTGATGATGTATGGATCATAAATCATACTAATAAACAATATTAACATAAAAAGAGGGTAAATAAAAAATATCCATACATCTGGAGGACCAAGCTGCAATTCATTATTTCCATTTCTAGAAACTGTTAAATTGGAATAAATTTGAACCTCAACTCAGTATCAACTGCGATTCCATTCCCCACCAAAGAAGGCAAGAACAGAGCTGGTACCAGTCAACCAGTGCCATTATGATAATCGTAATCCCTAAACCTCCCACATTAATTTCCCCTTAATCACCTCTTTAAATATCGGTAATCACCACTCCTGTTTTGCATCAATACTCACTTCTCCATCTAGACTCAATTCTGTTCGTCGACGCCGCCGGTTTCAGCCTCGGGCATCGTCTCTGGTGCTCCCCCTTCTGCCATTCCCAGCCGATCAGGTAAATTTAGTTAGTTTTGGAGTATGCAGGATTTTGATTTCGGGAATGTTTTGAATTATTGATTTGATTGGTGAAAATGTGTGAATTTTTTCGGTTTTAATTTTGGGTTAGAATTGGTTGATGTTAACGAGGTTGGTTGTTTAAATCTGACACGAAATTTATAATGCGATTGTGTTAAATTCGTTTATGTGGATATAGATGCACGACTAGATCCTTAACAAAGAAATTTGTGTATATACAAGCATGAATGGATTGGAGTTGTGGTGATTTATAAGTAAGGAAACTTGAGTTTATGTGTGTATAGAGGTATTCAACCTCCTGCTTATATCAAATGGTTTGTGACATCATTTGACTGTTTTAGTTTTTGGATCTTATAAGATGTTTCCATTATTCAGCAAGGATGCATACAGGCACAATTCATTAAGAAACTTAACTTTGGAAAATCAAAATAGATTGTTCTTCCTTAGCCTTTTGACTTTTGAAACTAGTACTACTTTTTATGTTGACCTTGATGTTCTATATAAATTATATATATAAAGTCAAATCCATAGCCCGACGTCTGCTCGATTGCACGTGAATGTTTCATCTGTCCTCATGCAAAAGGAATGGCCAACCGTATATCTTATTTATATATTTTGGATACTCATTACATGAATGTTAATTTAATTTGTTCTTTTTCCTTCATGTCTTCTCTATGTATAGGTGCTCGTTCCATCTGAGGTTAAAACCCTGCATCTGTATGAAGCAAGATACATAGCACTGCTGGAAGAGGTATAAAAACTATATCCAGGGACAACAAGATAACATTTGTGGCTTTATTTTCTAATGTCAACCCAACCCACCGTGTCAATTTCTGTTCTCTGCTCACCTAGCACATCATACAATCAGAGTATATTATTGCAAAATGACAATAATTAGTTACTCACGTTAAATTTTGCCCCAACTATTTTAGATTCATGAATTCATCCCAATCATCAAAAATATTTTCGTGGTCTTTGTTTTTCTTTATTTAGACAAGGTTAAGTGTTAGCATTATTTGTTGTAGGTACCAACGTGGGGGCTTGATCTAACTTAGCTCTTCTAAGAAAATAGTCCTAATACTTTCCTTTTCCGGTCTATTTAGTGGTTAATATATGATTAGTTTTCTATTGTATTGGCTGTTTATTTTTTTTTTTTTATTTTTTTTGGATTTTTAAGGCAGCCTTTATTTCAAAAGACAAGCTGTTTTGTGCTCTTTGTATTATATCCAGTTGGTTCAAGCAGTATATCAGTTGAAGCATCCTGTGCTGCTAATATGTCTACTTAATCATAATAGAGACAATGTCTATTTAGTGGTTGATATATGATCTAATTTTATATTGTTTTTTTCTGATGCAGTCTTTACTTCAAAAAAACAAGCTGTTTGTGCACTTTGTATTTGATCCAGTTGGTTTAAGTGTTGCATCAGTTGAAGCATCGTTTGCTGCTAAATATGGCTGCTTGGTCACGATAGAGAAAGTAAGTAGTTGTGTTTCAACATCTTTGTATGTATAATATTTTGTAGTGCCCTAACACCCTCTCTCGTGTTTTACAGGTTGAACGACTAGAAATTGGAGCATTAGTCTTGGTTAGAGGTGTTGGTCGAGTAAAAGTATTGGAATTCAAACAGGTAAGCCATCATGTTTATATGTGCCTTTATCAGTTGATGTTCAATGTTGGTACACGCATGTCACACTTCTCATCATATCCTAGAATTTTTAGGTGTTGCTCGAGTAAAAGTATTGGAATTCAAACAGGTAAGCCATCATGCTAATATGTGCCTTTATCAGTTGATGTTCAATGTTGGTACAAGCATGTCACTTCTCATCATATCCTAGATTTTTTTTTATTTTTTCTTGTGTATAATTATAAATGGCCTAATATTAGGAATTTGAAGAGGAGGTTTGGGAAAAGGTATACACTTGATAGATTTCTGTATTTAGAGGGTGCTTTGTGCAATCCCACACGCACCCTATAGTGAAGGAGACTAGCCACGCCCCTTGTGAGGTTCCATCCTAAAACCAATTGGTGATAGGAGGAGTAGCCCACTAGGTTTATAAGCTAGTCTCACTTCTTTCAATATTTCGATGTCCTCACATGTGAGTCCTTCGTAAATCCTATAATCGAGATAGGATCACCCATGCTCCATCAATTCAATAGCCTCATGGCCTCGGGAATTCGACAGCCCCCGGCTCGAGCATGGGACCCGCTCTGAAAGTTAAATCCTCATACCCTACTCTCCCTAGGACCGCTATCTCTCTCTTCTTTTATATTACTTTCCGTTTTCGTTCTTCTCTCCCTTTCTTCCTCACATCATCATCTCTTTTCTCTCTTCTTTACTTCTACCTTACACTGAAAACCATCACCCTAGTCTCACATAAGCACGTATGAACCACCCTTAATTACTCACACACCACCTACACACATCAAATTAAGGCGGCTGCGCGATGAAGGAGACAAACAAACTGACTATAATGTTTTTATTTTCCCCTTTTCTAAAACCATTGTTTAGAAAATTAAAAAGTAGAAAACCTTACCGAAAATGCGGAAAAATATTGAAAAAGAGTTGTGTATTCTCTTTGGTTGAGCATACAAATATTAATAGATGAGTTGGCCTGAGGTTTAAGGTGGGTCATTGCTAGAATCACTGGAGATCATCTTTGAGGAGCCAAGATTAGGGGAGCAGATGAAGCTTTGAGGTTTGACCACTTTAAACCCTAATTGGGCTCTTAATGGGATAATTATACCCCTAATAATACTAAAAAAGTTTAGGATTTAATGATATTTCCATGGTTAATATATTATTTATATACATATTTTTCTTGGTATTAAAATTTCAAACAATAGAGATTACAAAATTTTCTTTTTGTGGCAAATATTAGGAGGCACCCAATACATAACCAATGTAGTCATTCAATCAAAATTCCAATGTTTCTTAGCAATAAGTTATAAAGTATGTAAATTTGTAGAGTTATAATTATAATTTTTTGGTTGAGACCTATGAGTAAGCAACACAACTTATTTGACCTTGCTGGGCAAGAATTGACTATGTTGGACAGAATACTTAGTTTATGTAATAAATTATTTGTTTTGTAAAGTCCGTTGGCAATGCTATGAATGCTCAACCTTTGACTATAGATCTAACGTTTAGATAAATATAAACTTTTACCTATGCATATATTAAAACTATTATTCAAATTTTTTTATTTTGAAAAATTTCCGATTCTAATGGTGTCTGAAATTTTTCCCCATCTTCTATAGCTAAATAGAGTTCTACAATGGTTCGGTCAAAGATAAGATACGATTTAATTGCTGATGAACGCACTCGACGTGAGACATTTAATAAACGAAGGACAGGTTTGTTTAAAAAACTTAATGAATTGAAAACACTATGTGATATTGAAACTTGTGCGATTGTCACTAATGGAGATGAGACTGAATCTGAAGTTTGGCCTTCGCTGCCAGTAACAACCCAAGTAGTTCAAAGGTTTGTGAACTTGTCTACCTCTTCTCGTACACACCACATGGTGGGTCAATTGGGTTTCTTAGCCAAAATTTTTCTAGGATATCCAGAAACTGCGATAAAGAGGAGAAGAAAGTACAATCTCTAGAGAAGGAATTACGCCTAGTCGAGTGTTTGACCAATGAAGAGACAAATATGAGCAATTCAAAAAATTTGCATGAGATGCTTCACTTGCTGGAGAGGAAATCGGGATGGTTGATCGTAAACTTGCTAATGTCAGGACTTCTAGTTTTAGAGCTGAGCAAAAGGGAGAAATATTGAACGTTATCATGGAAAAGGAAAACAACCACTTTGATGATTCCTTTCATAATCATTTCCTGATTTTTATAGTTTTTACTTGAATCCTTATCTGAAGCCCTTTAAGAGATGCTAATATTCTTTCTTGGTTCTTAATTTGGCACTTCATCATGCTAATATTTCTTTCTCTGTTTTTTTTTTGTATTTTTTAAAATATAATTACCTTAGAAGAGTGTATCCCTTTTTCTAACTGTCATTCATTATTTTTCCAAAATTGTTTGATCCTTCATTTCTCCCACCTACATGCATTCAACCTAAAATTTGGCTGTGAAATTTGAATTAGTGAAAAGGGTGAGCCAATTTTTCAAAGAGGGCTAAAAGTTGATTTTGTTGAATAAGAAATTTGTTAAGGAAAGTACTAGTTTTTTGAGAGGAGATTGAAAACATACTCAATAGTTAAAATCATTTTATTTACTAATTAACCCCAACCTTGAGATTTTCCAAGGAAAACTCTAGAAATCCCATTTGTAAGAGATACCCCAAGATAAAAAATCATATGCTAAGTGTGTCTCGCCTAGACATTACTCAAATATCTTCATCTATACCATAGGTAGTTTTGCTTAAAACAGTTATGGACATGTACCCAAACTAGATTTTCTTGCATGCTAGGTTAAATTCACACAAGAATCACGAGAACATATCATCAAGCTCATGATTTAAAAGGCCAAAGATCTTTTTGATATACTACTATGTAACATGGGAATTATATCTCACCAATTGTTTTAGCCACATGTTTATTACATAAAGTCCACAATCAAACTCAATTTGGTAAAGCATGAAATTAGGATGAATAAATGTGTTATAAGACAAATAAAAAACTCTTCAAATGAAGAAGCACATAAAACTATCAATGCAATAACAATTTTCCCTTTTAACACTACCACAATGAATTAGCCAACTTTTCTTATTGCCTCGTTGTGGCCCATTCGATTGATTGATTTACCATCATTTCACCACTACCTTGCACATTAATTAATTTATTCCCCATTTTATAATTTTGTTACTCTCCTACTTACATTTCGTAATATGATGACGATTGGTTGACAATGATGGTTTGCTCTTTGATTTGGTGTCTTAGAATGATGAATGTAAATGGTTTGTGACCTAGGTGGCCAGGTGAGGCTTAGCACCATCGGTTGCCTGGGTCTTTTTTTTTTTTTTGAGAAAAACAAGTATGACAAACAACATTGTTTTGGTTTTTAAATTTGATTTCACTTTATAGTTTAAGTTAAACTACTATATGTAATTATTTTCTCATTTAAGAAAGATAATATTAGATCATCTAGAGTGTCTTGTGATTCCTAACTAAGAAGTGTTTTAGTTGTTACTCATTTCATCTATGTTTTTCATAAAGATTAGTCCTTGTAGCACGCCATCCATATTTCATAACTTACCCAACCATTAGAGTTTCTTATTGTATATTATGGTTGTGTTTGCAAGCCCAAAACATGCCCTATGTAGATGATTTAATCTGCACTGACCATGATTGAAAATTGTTTGTTTCTTTATTTGAGGAACGAGCGAAAAAGAATCAACTAGAATTCAAGGATGTTATTTGAAATCTTAGTGAAAATGCAAATCGGTGGGAGAAAGGCGAGATCAAATTGGGTAACTATGTGATAGACAACAAAAGATATTCGTTTGAAGAATATAGTCTATTTAATATGGAATGATCATGATTGCTTGTTTAGTGTGCGGAGAAGTAAATTATTGGATACACATAAAATCTTAATAAAATCAATTTTGGAAAAATAATGATTAACAATTAAAAAACGGATGCCTTAAGGTACTTATATATTTAAAATACTCAAGAAGTAAAAAATAATAAAGAAACAATTATGAGCATGATGAAATATCGAATGAAGAGCAAAGAAAATTAGCATCTCATAAAGAGCTTCAGATAAGGATTCGAGTAAAGACTATTTAAATCAATAAATGATTCAAAATGAATCTTCAAAGGATTTTTTTCCTTTTCCATGATAATGTTATTGTTTCTCCCTTTTGCTCCTGGCTCTAGAATTAGAAGGCTCGTCATTGACAATCTCACGATCAACCATTCCAATCTTCCTCTCCATTTGGCAAAGCATTTCAAGCAAACCATTTATAATTGATCATGTTTGCTTCTTCCTTGGTCAAGCACTTGACAAGGAGTAGGTAAAAACTGAACTTCGTCTTCCTCTTTGTCAAAAATTTTGGATATCCTAGACAAGTATTCCTAAGAAACCCACTTTGATCTACCATGTGGTGGGTTCAAGAAGAAGTGGGCAAGTTCATGAACCTTTGAACTACTTGAGTTGTTGTGGTTGGCAAAGGCCAAACTTCAGACTCAATCTCTCTCTGTTGGAGATAAGACACAAGTTTCAATATTACATAGTGTTTTCAATTCATTAAGTTTTTTAAACAAACCCGTCCTTCGTTTTTTAAATGTCTCGCGTCAAGTACGTTATGAGCAAGTAACTCGTATCTTATCTTTGATCGAACCATTGTAAAACTCTATTGAGCTACAAAATATGAGAAAGAATTTCAAACACCAACATAATCATCGGGGGAAAAGAAATTCTGAATAAGAGTTGTAATATGCATAGTTAAGAGATTATGTTATCTAATCATTAGATCTACAGTCAAATATTTAGCGATTCATACGATTCATTACTTCTCAACCAGTATGCCTGATAATGTTTATAAACAAAGCATCGGCTATATAACATTGTTTACTCTAGATATAGGTTAAGAGAATCTATCACCCTAAGTATCTATATTTTTGTGCGATATATATTACTAACTTAAATCATGGATCAGAATTGTGGACCTGCGGTAATCATGCGTGACAAAACCACATTTAGGGTGTTTTCAAGCACACTTGGAGCATGACACACCAAATAGATAAATGTTTATTTTTTGCTCTAAATTTCCGCTTACTCTTCACGGTGTTAATAATTTCTCGCGGATTTATATAGTTAAAGAAGGATGTAGTAGTTTGTATTCTGCTATAAATTGGTGTCAGTTTACCCAGATTCCAGATATTTACATATGCCAGTTCTTATTTAAGTTATATGCCTCCATGCACCATTCTATGATAAACCAAGCCTTCCCCTGGTAATTAGTTCAACAAATGAGCCCTTTTTACCATGATTTTATGTAAACAATTTTTGGCTGCGTCAGTACTGATTTGATGAAGTATACATTCCATACTCCCTTGGTCGTGTAGTGTGGCTTCACGCAAACTTGGAGCATGAGACACCGATTATAAAATTGGGTGTTACATGTCAAAGTACGCTTTCAACAATGGCAAATCAAACTTTATGGATCTCCGAGAAGTTGGATCATGAAAAGCTTGAATTGTGTGAACTAGATATATCTGATAATTTTAAAGTAATGGGGAAAGAATAGTATGCCAACCATGATCTAGTATGTTTTGTAATGCGACTATAAGAAGTTGGGAAAGGAGAAGATTTTCAAAGAGATCCATCTCTATTAACGTGCAGATTTGCATCCAAAAGAAGAAATGAAGCGGCAAAAATATGTAGCACAAGTGCACAACTGCAGGTTTGAGTTAAATGAGTAATTTTTCTGTTGCATAATCTACTCCTGGAATCTGTTTAGATCTTTGACCTGTTTATCATGGAGCTGCAAGTCACTATCAAAAGAGTGTCACATCCTAATTGTTACTTGTAAACTCCACTGCAGGCACAACCTTACCTGACGGGTGAAGTTACATCATTAAAAGACAATGTTCTGCACAAAATGACTGAAATAAGCTCTAAAGTTTTGGAACTGAAAGAAGCTCTTCACAGTTTGAATAGCTTGGAGATAAAGTTGAAGGTTCTCTCTCTCTATATATATGTGTGTGTGTGTGTTGAAATATTTGTTATACATGCACATGGGCATCACTGCTCACATTAAGGAATCAGTACTTACTTAAGAATATTAATATATGATCACAGCCTACTGCCTAAAATCTGAACAGACTTATGCTTTACATGGTATCCATGACTAAAAGTTGTTTCAAGAGCTTATAAAAGTGTTTGGCTAAAAAAATATTGATATATGATCACAGCCTACTGCCTAAAATCTTATAAGTTGTTTCAAGAGCTTATAAGTTGTAAAATCTTATTTTAAGATCTTATAAGTTGTTAAACGTCTTTTTTACCACACTTTTAGAGAGCTTATAAGCTTAGTCAATTGGGCTCTTGGTGGCTTTCAGAAAAAGGTTTTCAGATTTAGTGACTGAAGTAGATTGACCCACATAACTTATTTCCACCGGCACTGTTCCTAAATTATCATTAACAAATGGAAGAAAACTTATTTGAAATGAGGGATCTTTAACTAAGAAGTTTCAACACACCAACTATTGGGTTAGAAAGACTGTTTCTCTGTATTGGTGGAGATGACCTTGAAATGAGTTAGTACCTTATTAGATTTTCGACAATTCATTACAGGCCCCAGGGAATGTGTCATTGCAGACTCAAACTACAAATTCTCTCTTTTGGGCTGAAAAGCAACCAACTTTGGATTGCAATGCAGATTTCATTCCATCTGTGGCCGAGCTTGTTTCTTTTGCAGCACTTCAACCTATTTCAGGTAACACATGTATTACCTTTATGATATGTTTACTGCCATTATTTAATATATACAAGTTAGCTGAACCTAGGACTTTCTTTGTTGGTCAAGGAATTCTTCATTGTTGATTATACATTCACACAATATGTAACCTGCATTTTGGGTCAGATACATTTATACATAAGCAATTCATATACGTTGTGTTTATAATATTGGGAAAAAAGGGACCTGAGTAATATGAAATATCGCTGCAGCTGTGAGCGTCAAAAAAAGGAGGTTATTAGACTCTAATTTCAGGCTAAAACACATTTTGTCTATATGTAAATCTGGTTTTGTCTATGCTACCCTGCAGGGCACTGCCCATTCAATGCTTTAATGTGTTTAATGTGTACTATACAACACAATAAAGCACTGCCCTGCAGGATGGCAAAGACAAAATCGTAAATCTGAGAAAATGTTTCAAATGTCACTCTGTTATACAATCTGCATACATAGAGGAGGTGTATGATTTAGTTGGAAATAATAAGGGAGAAATAATCTTAAGATTGTATCTAAGTTGAGGGATTTGAATTGAACTGATTATAAATCCACTTTCACTCAAAAAATTATTTAAAAGTAAGGGCTATGAATTCCAAATTCATATCAATCAAACACCGTTGGTGGATTTTCTACGGTGATTTTAAATCCATCCTCAAATCCTTCCATCCGAACTCAACTTATGAGATGGAATATACTGTTAGCTTGATCTGGTAATTTGTGATGTTGATCTGGTAATTTATCTTTTGTTAACGATGTATGTATGTGATTTTGCATTATTTTAGCAATTATTGCATTATAATGGCAGGTGCAAGTCAATCAGAATTGGTCAAGTTACAGAGAGAGAAGATGATAGCAATGGATGTAAGAGATACACTAGTGAGACTGAAGAAATCAATTCAACTAGCTAAAGACAGTATCTCCATACTTGCAGCCAAGTTGGCTATACAATCTCTTGGGATGCATTAGGGTTGGGTAAAGTTGTCATTTGAGAATCAATAAATCAATTCAATGCCACCCCAATGCATCTTATATTGGCAATTTTATTTATTATTGTATTGGAAAATGTAATATCTTCATAGGAGATAGTGAAAAGTATAATGTGTGATTATTTTGGGGCAACAAAAGTAAATATAGCTGCATTTTAGATCGTTCAATTTTTCATCAGTTTTTGCCATATTCAAGCTTATGAGTTATGAATACTTCACGAGCTCACATTTTGATTGTGGTTTTCTTTAGAAAAAACACATTTATAGCCTTTCATTTCTTTATTATCGATTAGAATGTCTTGTATTGATGCATACTTGTGTATTGTGGAATATTATTTATGAAAAATATCGTAATAATTTATGTGATATCGTTTGTGAACTGTAACAGTAAAATCCACTATTTATACACTAATTGAACAACGTTACCAAATTCAAACCTGATACTATTGATGTGATTTTCTCCCAAGTAAAAGGAGATAAACATAACATGGACATGAATGGAGTACAATTATTATTTTCAAGGAAGATGCATTATTTTGAATCTGTTAAAGTGTAGGCGACTTGCAAGGTTGCATTTGCATGGAAAGCTAACGAAATTATGCACTCTTCAATCACCAAAACACTAATAACACTAAAATGAATTATAGACAATTTTTAAAAACTATTTATGTAAACTTAGGAAAAGTGCACCCAAGTCTATGGAAAAAAGTGATTTTTTTATGCTATACTGGGCAGTGTACATCAGTGTGTTTTAGCGAGGAGTACTACAAGCTAAAGCACTAAAAATTGAAAAAAAAAAAAAAGTTATACATTTTTGGCAGGACATCATCATTCATTTTGCACCACTCTTGATTGATTAAAATTAACAATGTAGACCTTTAAACAATTAAAAATATCCACAATTAAGATAAGGCCGCGACTAATCACATACGGCTTTTTACTTTACACACCCGAAAAAATTTAGTGTTTAAAATGTCCTAATATAAATTGACAACTATATCCCTTGTGTATATTTTTTATATTATAATTTACTAATTTTTTACTCAATACACCCTAATCTTAAATTTATACACATGATACGTCATCTTCCTCAACTCATTTACATCATTCTTTAAACTTGAAGAAAATATCATAAACCCTAACATCAAAAAATTCTACGTATTAAAAACTCATAGCAATGTATTGCAAAAGAAGTATGGATTAAAGAACAAGTTTTAAGATACATTTTCTAAATTTTCTTGTGAATTTCTTTCATTTAAATGGTAGAAAGATGAGTTTGTTTCGTTTTTTTCTTTTAGAAATCGCGATAGACATTTTTGTCGCCAAGGTGGTCGACCATTCAAATTTTTGGCAAGTCTCCTAACCATTCAAAATTTTTTTTTTGATCGACGAATGTAAAAGTTAATCGACATTTTATTTATTTTTGCTATAGTGGATGAATATTATAATTTTTTTCCATAATGGTTGATATTTTATAATTTGTCCTTCGTGTATATTTTTTATATTATAATTTACTATTTTTTTTCCTCAATACATCATAATCTTAAATCCATACACATGACACGCAATTTTCCTCAACTCATTTACATCATTCTTTAAACTTGAAAAAAACATCATAAAAGCTAAAAATCTACAAATTGAAAACTCATAGCAAATGTATACTATTCTTCGCGAATGTTATCTAAAAGATGCTGAAGTTGGAAAAAAAGTATGGATTAAAAAATAAGTTTTTAAGATACATTTTATAAGTTTTCTTATGCATTTCTTTCAATTAAATAGTAGATAGATGGGGTTTTTTCGTGTTTTTTTTTTAAAAATCATGACAGATATTTTGATTTAAATTCAAAACAATGATTGACCATTCAAAATTTTAGAAATACAAATGTATTTTTCGGTCAACATTTTATTCGTTTGGGTGTATAACAATATATTCTATATATTAATCTTTTAATATTTACTTGAAAAGGTACAATGGACCAAATGTTGTGTGTATTAAGTAAAAATTAAAATATTAAATGTGTGTGTAAAGTAATCGGGTGTGTAAAGTAAAAGATCGTGTGTGATTAGCCACGACCTTAAGATAATTCAAGTTTAGTTATTAAATTTAATGGGAAATAGAGTTTACTACCAAATCACTGCCGAACGTCTAACTTGATTATTATTAAATTGATAAATACTCATACGAAACAATTTCATACATTAGACCAGTGTTTTTTAACCGAATTTTTGATCCCGGAAAACCCGGTTGGTGGTTTTCGGGACGGGTCGGACCGCGGTTCAACCGGTGATATAATCTTTGCCTATATTTATTTTAAATATATTATGTAACATATAAAAAAAAAATCTAACACTTAAATAAAATCTTCTAATATTCATATTAAAAAAACATAAGAGGATCATAGTCATAATGATAGATAACAAAATAGGGTCATAGTCATACACAACATAATAGAATAATAGTCATGAGCAACACAATTTCAATTTTTCAAACAATTTTAATCATATCCTCTCATCATCTATGTCATGGCAATCTTTTCAATCACATTAATTCCTCTTCACATTCCTCCATCTCTTCCAAAGGATGCACTTCATTTTCAACCTTATCCATATCTATAAGAGATACAAATGAATTTAAAAAAAAAAATAAATCAATCATTTAATAATACAAGCATTGAAAATAGGTACCTTCATCGGGAGCAATTATTGGAATGCCATCATTTCCATAAAGCATACTATTCAATTCATCAACATCTATAATAGGTGGATGATTTTCCTCTTCCTCTTCCACAACCCAAATGTTAGTTTTCTCAACATCATGAATTAGGATTAACAAATCCTTTTTTGCTCAAGCCTTACATATAAATGATAAAATAAATGAGTTAATGACAAAAGATAAAATATAAGTTGTAAGAATAAATTATAAAATAGAAAATTAATGTGAAAGAATTAATACCTCTCTTGCAAACGTAAATTATAATGGATAAACACAAGATCATTGAGTCTCGAATGTTCCAACTTATTTCTCTTCTTTGTATGAATTCTTTCAAATACACTCCAATTTCTTTCACATCCAGAAGAAAAGAAAGTTTGACTCAATATCTTAGTGGCCAAATTTTGTAAGTTTGGAGCACTACATCCAAAAAATTTCCACCATTCATCTATAAATACAACAATAAAGTAATAAGCTATATTAGTCAAAATAATATTATTAGTATAAAATTGAAGTATATTAATATTAACACATATAGGGATGCATAGTTTTTGATGATTCCAAAGCAAGTGATCTACCAAAACTTCCAATCCTATCTTGAAAAATACCCACTTCATCAATGCACTTCCTTTGAATAGTTTTGTCCCTAATCAAGGTTGTGACCATCTCAAATAATGTTTTCCCTATCATATGCAAAAAGCGAGGTTCAGGAGATGTTTTAGCGTGAATGTCATTCGAAGTTGTTTTTTGCCTTGATGAAACGGGCTTGTACAATGTTTTCTTATGCCTAAATATCTCCTTTTATTTTCTTTCTTTTATATTAGTCATAAACATTTTCGATTATCCATTATCGTAATACATTATAAGTGGAGCAACAACACCTACTACAATCGTACAAATCCAAAATTTTGGATCAAGAACTATTCATCGCCATTTTCGCACTTGCTTTTTTGTCTCTATAGTATCGAGATTCCTTGAATGTCTTCTTTTAAAAAAAAAACCTTGCAAATCATGTTGATGCTCAAGTATACTCTTCAATGCAATGAATGTTGTAAGTTGGTGGGGCGCACAAAAGGTCCATCCTTCTCTTTTCCTCAACCAAGCAAGTAAGAATGCATGATTTACACAAACTTTGTTAAAAAACAAGCTCCATTTTGCCAATATCACCAAGTAGCAAATTTAAACAATGTAAAAAACACAAGGTGACCATTTGATGGAACGATACTTATCATTAAGCAAGACACGGCGGCTTTGTAGTTAGCTCCATTATCGGTCACCATAGGATGAATAATATTCTTTGCTCCAACCCAATCAACTAACTCCACAAATAGATTACAAAGAGTATATAAATCAACCGATTTCACAAATATTGTTCCTTTTTACAATAAACCATGAAATTTATAAGTTGCCTATTTGATCTATCTTGCCAACCATCAACCATAATAGGCAACCAAATTCTTCCCAACTAGCTCGATAGCTATCAACCAACAATTGAACTTCCTTTTTTTTGCGTTCCCAAACAAGTTTACTCTCAATTGGTTATATTTAGGTAACTTATAACCGGGACCAAAAAAAGCATCAATCATTTTTGAAAGTAAGGAGAATTTACAACATTTAAAGAAATGCATTCATTGTGAACAAATCTGGCAACAACCATATCAACATTATGCAAAGCTTCCTTACTTACAAGAACACTTTTGATTGAAGGTTGTGCACCGGAGTTGTTCTTGGAGCAAAGTAACTTCCCAATCTCTTTTTTTTTATGTTGATGTTGCAAGTTTAGAGTATTCAACTCTTCCTCAACATCAACCACATCAAAAAACATCATCTCCCACCGATTTTCAAACTTTTTTTTCATCAAGCTCCTTCAATGATTCTTCCATTTGGTATCTTACATCATGAGTTAGGGTTTTTTGCGAAGCAATAATACTAGGTGTTTCTTCATCCTATTGATTCCCCCTCCTTTCCAAGTATTGTCAAAGGCAAACAAGTCCAACTTTTCTTTCCAAAGTTGTATTCTCTTTAAAATGAGCCCGGTCGGATAAATTTTTTAATTAAATTGATGATTGAGTTGAACAACTTGAACCGATTGAAGCATTAGATTGTTGACCAACGAGGAATCCATCTGAAACAATAGTGATAAGATATTAAATTTTACTCATAAATCATAATCAAATTATAAACAACTTATGTTTTCATCACAATTTGCAATTATAAACAACTTATGTTTTCATCACAATTTGCAATTATAAACAACTTAATGAATGCTTATGAATATTTAATAGTAAGTAGTAACTACCAATTTGAAATTTCATAGAATGCTTACATACAACATTATAATGTATTTCCAATTTTTTCTGAAAGGCATTTTTTTTCACAAATATGATAAGAAATTCATTAATCCCTTGATGATTTTACTAAATCTGTAAATTAAAGTATCAAACAACAATATCTTGTTATATATTCCCCAAATTGAACCTTAACTAACAGTGAATGTGAACAACAAATATTCCCCAAATTCAAACAACAAATTGAAACAACAATATCTTGTTATATATTCCCAAAATTCACCAACCATATTATCAAAATAAATCAAAATCAAACACAAAATGACCAAATCACCATAATAAATCAAACACCAAGTTAATACCAAATTTTCGATTTAAAATTAATGAAAGTGAACATTTGGAAAATGTTTCAAAGGAAGAATTATTCGGTTTCTTGAAAAAAGTTTTGATTTCAATTCTAAATCTAAAAGTGAATTTTTTAATAAATAAAAAAAAAAAAAAAACCGGTTTGTTTCGTTTTTACAAGGGTTTTTCGACCGGTTTACCGGCGGTTCGGTATGAACCAAAATTTGGTTCGAACTAGGATTTTTAAATCATTGCATTAGGCGGATTCAAATTTTCTAATAAAAAAACCGTCTCACGTATTAAATTTGTTATTTAACTCAGTTCTATAAAATAAAAAAAAAAAAAAAATACGGACAAATATAATTTTCTTTATATGGGCTCCGGTCTATTTTCCTTTATTGGGCCTAAACCTTTTATCATGGATTGGGCCAAGAGTTATTTCGCCGGACTGTGTCAACCCATTAACCAATTTAACCTTCCCCTCCCCTCTCTGTTTCTCCTTCTCCATTACGGCGGCTCTGCTCTCTCTGCTACTGTAAAACAAAACTACGCAATTGAAGAACACGGATTACAGCAAACAATCAATCACTTTTACGCGCCGTTTCCGTCCTGATTCGTCGATACAAGGTTAGAAATTATTTATGGTTGTTGAACTAGCTACTTAAAATCCATTGAGTAAGAAAAGGAGTAATTCTGTTAATTTGTATGAATAGAAGATAGAAACCGGAGAGTGAATTTTTATTAATATGTAAAGGTGCAGTTATGATATATTTCTACAATGGTGAGCTGGAAGTTATGATATATTTCTGCAATGGTCAGCTATACGTGAATTGGTGTTGAATTTTGTTTGTTTCTGATTCGAAACGGGAAGTTTGTTCATAGGGCTCTGGTAGTGAAAAAAAAAAAACTAGATGAAAAAACTAGATAGGAAAGTATTACCTAATATGTCTATAAAGGTTGAATAAATTTTAGAAACCTTCTTCTCAGTTATCAGGAATCACATTTAGAAATTCATGAATCTTTAAATTAACCACCAGCCCCAGAAATCATGTAAGCTCTTTGCTTTCAGCAACTGCATCTCTCTTTTAGAAATAAATCTTCCTTTTACAACTATCTGAAAATCGCAGAAGCATGTTTGTAACCAGAAGTGAAACCATTTAACCCTAACCTGTTGGAAATGAAAATTGAAGGTCTAACTGTTGAAATTGAACAGGCTTTTGAACTTGAACACTCATCTACACATCATATTACACCCGTGCCTCCATGTTCTAATATCAAATTCCTCCTTATGGGGTTTTGTTATTGAAGCACCTTATCTAAATATATACTCAAATTTGCTCTATTTCATCAGGACCTCCGAAAATGATGGAGAAGAAGAGGAAGTCTGTGGGTGAAATCACTCAAAATCGTAAGAAAGATGGAGAATTTAATAACAAGAAGCGAAAAGACCCATCTAGTAACAAAAAGAGAAAGGAGCAAGGTGGGGTGAAGAAGCGGTGGCGTGGTCCTCGACTGCCAAATGCTTTCCAGAAGGAGCTTGATCTCTATAGCCGTGATGACGAAGAGCCTGAAGAGTTTGATTTGATGACCCAATTGGAAATGACGTGTATGAATATGAAGAAGCTATTCCGGAGGAGGAATCCATGAAGAATAAGCGATTTGATCCTGTTGAAAACTACGAGTTCAAGCTTCCTAAAGAGTTTGAGGTCTCATTCTCTGTGTTTGTATTTACACAGACATGTCTGTGTTTTTTTCCATGTTTTCCTCACTAATACAAACATTTTAAAGTCCCCATGTGCTTAATTTCTATCTTTAGGATTGGAAGGTCCCTCTGATGATGAAGAAGAGAATGACGATGATGAGGATAAACTCAAAGGAGATGATGATGGTGATGAGAAAGAAGATGCAGGAAGGCACGGACGAATGTTGGAGCAGATTACTGGACTTCCTAGTGATGCTTTTGAAGGTATTCTTCTTTGTTCTCACTGTTTTGCAGGCTAGCTTATGGGAATGTCAGACAAGAATATTCTAATAGATGACTTTGTTATCTCTATTGGCTTTAATATTATATAATGGGGAATTTTCCATTCATATTGATTGGATTTAGAGTTCAGTAACCATTTTGCCAGAACTAATTGAACTTGCTTACATTCCCAGGTAGAAAGAAAAAAGATGTTATCATATCTGGGGCATATCCAGAGTCTGAGTATAATCCCAGCAGTGATATTCTTGATGGTGATGGCAGAATTAGCATCCATGACCTTTTAAATCCTCTGCAAGGCAAAACGGGTTTCAGCAAAATCAGGAAGAATTTGCATCGGATGGAGAAAAAGTCAATGCCCACTCTCACACCACTCCCAAAGTCGGATAAAGAGAGGGTGGAGCGAAAGGCAGTTTATGAATTACGTAAGAAGGACATTACCAAGTGGGAGCCTTTGGTCAAGAGGAACAGAGAGGCTCCTACTCTATTTTTCGATGAAGATGTGGACTTGGGATATTCAACTATAGCAGCAATTGCTTCTGAATTCGAACCAAGAACTGAATTTGAGAAGAAAATGGCTTCCTTGGTCAATCAAATTGAAGTCGTTGATGCTCACAAAAGTGATGGTGCCAGGCTCCTTGAACTTAATGAGGTATGGAGGCCACCTGATTTTACATATCAAGATCTTTTGTCATGTTCTTCTCCAGTTAAAAGATGATATAATATTGAGGAGCAATGTAATTATGGTCTGGAATATGGATGTGTTGGCAAAAAATTATGTTTTGGGAGGTGGTTTACTTTAGTGATTGTGAGAAAATTTTTGCTTAATAGTGAAGGTGATGAGTGTTTGCAAAATTTTTATAAAATAGATGTTGAGTGTTTGGTAAAAGATTTGAATAGAGTAAAGTATTAGTGAGAAGATATAATCAGGTAGAAGCGTACACTTCTCAGCTTTTAGATTGTGGATTCTAGCTGATTAATTTAAGTTAAATCATTGAATTTGAAAAAACTTAAAATTACGTTTACATGCAATTTTAAGTGGTTTTCACTTATAATTTTTATACAACACCCCCTATATGTGGCAGGTATCCATTGAGGACGTGAAGGAAAGGCAGGCACGGCTTGGGAAAATGCGTAGTCTACTTTTTCGGCATGAGTTGAAGGCAAAACGGATTAAAAAGATAAAGTCCAAAACCTATCACCGTCTGTTGAAGAAAGATAGGAAAAAGGCAGCAGAGTCTTCAATTCAAATGGATCCGGAAGCTGCTAAGGAACTTGCAATGAAGCAAGAGTTCAAAAGGGCTGAGGTAATTTGTTGTTAATTAATTATATATTTTGGTACGATTTCTGATTCATATTCACTCTTGGTTCTGAAGAATTTCCATTGCATTAATCCATTTGCTTGACTCCTGCAGGCACGTTTAACTTTGAAACACAAAAACAACTCCAAATGGGCAAAGCGAATCTTAAAACGTGGTCTCGATGCCCAAGATGATGCAACCAGGGCAGCTTTTAGTGAACAGCTTAATCTACATGCTGCTTTGACTAGAAAAATGAACTCTATCAAAGAAAGCAGTAGTAGTGATGATAGCAGCGATGGTGAAAACAGCGAAGACATGTCAGCCAGTTCAGATGAGGATAATGTAGCTAAAGTGATGAAGAAGGCAAAGGAGAAGACACTTAAA
Organism: Stenogyne calaminthoides; assembly: GCA_037126765.1. NCBI lineage: Eukaryota > Viridiplantae > Streptophyta > Magnoliopsida > Lamiales > Lamiaceae > Stenogyne > Stenogyne calaminthoides. The sequence goes on from JBBCBC010000142.1 coordinate 29,338, forward strand.
GTTTTAGAAGGGGACGGAGAATTGCCCAAGTCTGGAGTGCTTTCTTTACCTTTCATGGTAATCTCGGTGCATCATATTGTTATGAAATAATTGTTGTTCTTCTGATAATGGAGTTGATGAATATGGTCCTTTGCTTTTGATTTTCATAGGTACGTGGGCTGAAAAAGAAAAAAGAGGCTGTTGATGAAGAAGCAAAGCTTGCTCTTGAAGAGTATGAGTCATCATTGATGCAGTTGGAAAATAAAAGTGCTGCAGGAAGTTCCGACAGGGATGCCTCTAGTGGTAGGAAGGTTTTCGGTGTTCCTAAAAAGACAGTAAATGAAACAAGGAAGAAAGAGAAATTAAATAACTACTATGGCAATACTGATAGTGAAAGTGATGTTGAGGCTAAGGAAGATGATTATACTCAAGATGATCAAACTGAAAAATCTTCTAAGAGAGCCAGAAATTGACCCTAGTTTACTTCGGGAGGAGTTTGGGTTGGGTCATGAATCGGTATTTAAGGTATTATATCTCTTCTCTTTTTTTTTCATTCCACCTGTGAAAGCTTTGTTGTTCATTTATTTAATAAAATGTTTATGGCAAATCTTTCACTACAAACACGTTAAGCCTTAATGTGGTGTGGGCATAAGCTATAGAGAATAGGAAATTTAGGGGGCGCTTCGTTAATTTTTTTTCAATGGGAATGGGAATTAGGGTAATTATGATGGTTCATATGAACTAAAGATGATCAATCCACTACCTTCCCTCCTAAACAAGATAATCATTGCACCATTTTTGATTAACAACCTCCCCTCCTACAATCATTCCCCTATTCTGCAACCAACAACTATTTATTGCCCGCTTTATTCAAGAATTATGGCAACACACTAACAATGTAACCACCATCGGGACAATCCTTTCTCCAACATATCCTTAATTCATTAATATTACTGATGAATGCTTAGTATGTTGCTCATAAACCATCTCACCATGACTCCGAAGTCGTAGCTTGGAGTTCTCCCAAAAGGCTCCTCTGATTCATTTCTTCCTTACATGTAATGCTAACAGAGTTTTGAAGATGCTGAAGACCCTGAACCCAAGACTAGTTATGAAGTTGCTTATATGGCTTCCGATTCATGGAAAAAGGTTAGTTTCTATCTCTGATTCTGTTCCTTTTCATGTACAAAAGATAATTCATTATATTTAACAATTGTTATGGCTGATGATTTAGATAAAACAGTCATCAGATGCTGTTAAAGGCACAAAAGAAAACAACAATGTTCGCAAGTCTGAGGTAGCTATAGAACCAACAGAACATGATCAGAATTCTGAGGTACATCCTTTAATCATGCATACGACAATCTGCTTCTTCAAACAATTGCGTAACTGCATTTTCTCCATCTTTTTAATGTTCAGCAGGACAATGCTGAAGATTCAGATACAGATAGTGGTGAGGAAATGGTGGATGGAATCTTGACTTCTGGCCCTAAAACTGCTTACGAACTTCCTTCTCAAGCTGAACTCATACAGCGGGCATTTGCTGGTGATGATGTCGAAGAAGATTTTGAGAAAGATAAAGACGCTTTCTTGAATGAGGAAAATCCAGAACCTGAAAAGCCCGTTTTAATTCCTGGATGGGGCCAATGGACTGATGTACAAAAAAAGAAAGGTTTACCATCATGGATGTTGCAAGAACACGAGAGTGCAAAAAAGAAAAGGTTAGAATTCCCTGAAGAAGAGAAAGGATGCACACCTAAATAATGTTATCATCTCAGAGAAGTTGGATAAGAAGGTCAGTCTCCCACTAGTTTTATTCTAAATTCTTGAAAATATGAATTTTTTGGTCTTTCTGAGTGAATTAATCAGATGGTCATCGCCAACTCATATTCTGTAGTTGAGTAGTAATTTCTGCATCCGAGAGATGATGTTGCTTCTTTGCTTTCATGTCATATATTTATATGCATCAGTTGCATTATGCAACTCAAAACATTTTTAAATGTTATTAGTTGTTTTATTAAAAGATATAATGTTGATCAGTATTAGCTGTTTTCACTAAACAGTATTAGTTATTTTGATAGAACAATATTAGCATCAATTGCACAGTGCACCTGGTGCACTCATGGTCTATCTTTGGCTGATATTATCTCATCTCCTTGTAGGCTGAAAAATTACATACGAAGACATTACCATATCCTTATACTTCCCAGGAAGTATTCGAACAAAGTTTACGGATGCCAATCGGGCCTGAATTTAATCCTGCCTCTGCTGTTGGAGCTCTGAACCGTCCAGAGGTGCATTTCATAAATTTCAGTCTTTGTATTTTATTTTATTTAAGTTTTCATTTTGTTGTAAATTTGTTGTGTTTAAATATTTCTCTACAGGTGATGAAGAGGCCTGGTATCATCATCAAACCACTCGAATACGAGGATGTAACTATCCACGAGAGAGACGAACCCCATAAGCGCAATGATCAGAAACAAAGGAACAAGAATCAATCGAAGAAGAAGAAGAACCGTGCTAAGGCATAAAACAGATTTTTGGCATTGATTGATATTTATGGTAATGGTATTTCTATTTTTTTTATTTGAACGTGTTCTGTAGCCGTGTTAAATTATTTGTATTCTACAATTTTGTACACACTTTATATTTTATGAGAAGAGCACCTAATGAGGCGTCATATGCACAAGATACTGGTAAGCATTGGAATAAAATATGCAACATTCTTTTTTTTTTAGACCGACTAAAATATGCAGCATCCTTTCAACTAGGCATCTTATTCAATGCACTTTTAATTGGAAATACTATTTCCTGAACTATGTAACCCAGTTTGAACCTGCTGCTGCATGGTTCAATTTTATAACAGCAAAACATCAGATAATATCTTTATTTGTGGGGATAAAAAATTAAAATATTATTAAATTGTTTATATTTATGGTAAAAATAAGTTAGTTGGTATGCGATTAGAAATTAAATGTGCAACTGAGTTATGAGCATACATTTTGTACGTAAGAGGAATGAAAAATGTTATTTTCTTGATTAAAAGACATAAAATGCAATTTTTATGTTAAATAATAAAATATTATTCAATTGGATTTGATATTTATTGGAAAAGAAAGTTCAACTGCGATTAACAGAAACGAAAGTGCCCTAATTGTATGTAGGTTTTATGTGAAATATTATTGGGAAAGATACAATGTCATTTTTAAGTTTTCATTTGAAAAAATATCACTCAATACTCTCTTAGCAAGTTGTCAGTCAAAATGTTTTTATGCCTTATGAGTTATAAAACCCTCTTACAAAAACTCATGTGTGAGAAATATATTTAAATTAAAAAAATAGAGTGATAATTTAAAAAAAAAATGGGTGGCATTTTTCGAAATGAAAATTTGAATGCTTTTGAATGAAAAACGACCAATACATCCCATATAAATGACTCGTTTCAATGGCGAGTTTGCAGTATAACAATTAATATTTTTAAACAAAAAAACTACTACTAGCATTCCATGTAAATGACTCAGTTTGTAGCCAAAAACTTGTGTGAAGGGTCTCATGGAGCAATACGTATCACTTTTCAACATGAAGTCGAACGCTTTAAAAAAAAAATACTTAAAAATAATACTTCCTCTATAACTTTCCCTTTTTTTTTTTGGCGCTTTAATTAAGAAATAATAATAAATTAATGGTCAAATCTTATATATATATATATAAAAAAAAAAAGGTATGTCGAGTATTGAGTGATTTCTTGTAATATTAAAATAAGAATAAAAACTATAGATAATGAAATTATTTTTTCTATTTATTAAATGGTAAAATTATCACGAGACCGATTAAAAATAAAAGTGAGAAACTTATAATGGGATGAGAGTGGTAAACTTTACGTATCTTATTTAAAAGTTTATCTAAAAGTGACAATTTATTTGTTCTGTATGATAGACTAATAGCCAAATCTGTGAGTGAAGAAAAGCAACACACTTTTAATACTCAAAATAAGAATATTGTATTCTTACACTGCCCATCCAGAAAATACTCAAAAACAGAAAAAAAAAAAAAAAATACAGGTAATATAAATATATAAATTTTTAAAACAATGAGATCTTATAAAATTACAGCAAAAATCCAATAAAATCTTTATATTCAGAATAGGAATCTAATTTATACTCGAGAGACTTATTTATCTCAATAAAATTCATAAACAAGACAATAGTGTTTTTCAGAAGCATGAAGGGACTTTATACGTGAAAACTAAACAAATGGGGAATTCAACATTGAAGCAAACTATTTTTTAAACACAATGCAAGGAATCAACAAAACCAATGAAACAATAAAAAATATTCATGATTTAAAGCAATATGAATGCAAGTAACTATGAAATTATCAAAACCAACTATGAAAAATTCAACAAAGATGACAGTCAAAACTTCCATAATGCTTATAACAAGAGAAATATTTGTTCTCAATACAACCACTAACCATCAGGTTCAAGAAGCACAAAGCAAGAAAAAATATAACAAAATAGAATCTAAAATTTTTAGAAGCTCTTCTTCTAAAATACCAACTCATGTGGTTTCATTCCAGCTTTGAGTGAGAACCTTGCTCCCAAATAAGTCTTCAAATCTGGGACAGACTCAATAGCTTTAAGCAAAGTTCCATCAACAGTCTTCTGGTCATCTTTCTTCTCTGCTGGGAGGGTGTTTTTCTCCTAAATCGTAGACCAATAAACAATTAGAACATAATAACATTTAAATAAACAAATTCAAATAATATAAAAGTTGGTAATTTACCTGCTTCTCAGCCTCAAAGAATTCACTCTCTCCCTTCTTCTTTTTCTTCTCAACCTTCTTGCAAAATACTTGTCATCAAACTTTTCCAAGTTAACACCAGAGATGTCAACCTTTGTGGATGTTCCAACAACATAGGCCTGGTTCACACGCCTCAGAGGAACACCATTGATCTTGTATGGACCTGCAGCAGAAGTGAAAATAGAATAAGTTAGCAAATTTGAGAAATAACAAATTTAGAAGCTGGTATTGAAATAATAGTCACATTGAACAAAATTTTTTTGGATGTACACAAGTTGTCCATTAAGTAGCATAGGATAAACAAAATTACATTGGTTCATACAAAAAAATATTAAAATTAGCCAAGCTGCAAGATTTTTTTCTACCAAGGAAATGTACAGATTAATGATATATGTATTTCTCATGGCAAATCCCAAGAGGTAATTGCAGCAACCCACTCCACAAGGCAATAGGATATGAGATCGCCCTTCCGGAAACGTGAGAGCTAGCCAAAAAGAATGACTCAGCACATCATCCAACAGAATGGGCTTTTTTTTTGACAATTTGGTAAACAATTTGGACAATACGAGAATTTAACTACCTCGCCCCAATAATGGAATCGTCAAAAAATAAAGAGAAGGATAAACCAGCCATTCCAAAACATAACAAAAAGTTTCATGATTTTAGTGTTTAGTTCAACTTACATACATGCATAGATCAAGTGAAATGCAATGGTCAGCAAAATATGTATTTCTCATGGCAAATCCCAAGAGGTAATTGCAGCAACCCACTCCACAAGGCAATAGGATATGAGATAGCCCTTCCAGAAACATGGGAACCAACCAAAAAGAATGATTCAACACATCATCAACAGAAGGGCTTTTTATACAATGATTTGATAAACAATTTGGACAATACGAGAATTTAACTACCTCGCCCCAAGAATGGAATTGTCAGAAACATTGAAGAATAATGATGATAAGAGGAGAATTTATCATCAGCCATTATATATACATAACAACAAGAAAATAACATTCCTTAGCTGCGACTAAGAGGTTGCAGCTACCAATTGAATACAGATGAACTAGTGAAAATTTACTAAACAATCAATAAATGTATTTCTCATGGCAAATCCCAAGAGGTAATTGCAGAACCCACTCCACAAGGCAATAGGATATGAGAACACCACTTCTGGAAATGTGGGAGCCATCCAAAAGAATAACTAGACACACCATAAACAGAAAGGGATTTTTGTTTGACGATTTAATAAACAGATTGGATAATAGAAGAATTTAACTACCTAACCCCAAACATGGAATCGTCAGAAATAAGTAAAAGAACAGGATAACAATAGAATACTAATATTGAACCATCAATTGACAAATAATGTAATATAGATGTATTTCAAAAAAATCCAATTAAAAGAGTATGGAAATTAATGTCTAAATTGTTAAAATCAAATTTAGAGAACCATTTCAATTAAATAAGATTTCAAAAAGGAAAAATAATTTTGATTACAAAATGTTTATCCAAATAAACCAAATTAATAAACAAAAGCTGCAAATTTCAAAAACAAAACAAACCTTATACAGCAAAATTATGCAAATGACATTCAATTGTGCAAATGACATTCAATCAAGCATCAGATAAAGCACCATCTATTCAACAGATCTAAAAAAACACAGAAGCTACAAATGAAGATAAAGGTAAAACAACTAAAAAACAAAAATCTCACCAGTGACAAGAAGCAATCCAGATGTAAGCTGCTTCAAGAAGACAACTCTCTTCCCCTTAAACCTCCCAGTCAAAATAATCAGCACTGTCCCAGGGGTAATACTAGCCCTGCAATCAAAACAATTGGAAAAAACCTAAAATCACCGGAAAATAAAAAAAAAAAACATAGCTATAACAAAACAGAGCAATATTTCATAAAATTAACCTGAGCTTGGTGGGCTTATGCTTGCGCTTGTTAGAGAGCGGCTTCTTAATATCGTCCGCCGGGTAAAACTTGGGGGCTTCTCAGCCACAGGAGCGGCGGCGGGGGCCTTATCATGGGTGGGGAATTTTCCACCATTTTTGGCCTTGATTGCCCAGAGACCACGCTTGTGGTACATCTGAGAGCGAGACACCTTTCGAACTCCGCGGATGAGCTCCGGGTTGCGCTCCTTAATCTTCTTCGGGGGTGCCATTGGAGCAGCTCTCTGTTCGGTTGTGTGTGGCGTGTGTTTCAGAGAGGAGAAATGAACAAAAACCCTAGGACCAGAATACATTTATATGGACGATAACCTAATTCAACCCTGATATTGATGGGCCGAAATGGGTATTAACGGGCCATGATTTGGGCTTTGGATAAATGATCCTGACCCAACTACGCATTTTATATTGAGCCCATATAGATAGATGATTTGGGCTTTAACGGGCCATTAGTTTTAAATTATTACGTCATATATTATACTCCACTTGTTTATTCTGACTCCAGTTTCAGTCTTCATTTAAAATTTTGAAACTCGAACTCATTTTTTTTCGAAATCTTGAACTCACAATTATTTTCGATTAAAATAGTAAAAGTTGATATGCTGTGAAATTTGTTCTCCGTGAAAATGGTTTTTTTTATAGACATACTCTTTAGTAATATAAGTCACACCCTTTAGTAATATAAGTCACACTCTTCAGTTATCACTACGACACTCTTTGATATAATATAAGTCACACTCTTCACTTTTATGAGTAATATTCTTTATAGTAAAACGTCACACCATTTACAGTAAAAAGTTACACTCTTTAGTAATATAAGTCAAATTCTTAACCAGTTTCACCGTGAAACTTGTTCACACTATACTTTGTCAAATAGTAAAACTATGGTTGTAAATGAGTTGAGATGAGTTAAACACATTATAGTTAAAATTTATTTAAAATATTATCGAGTTTTGAAAATTTTATTTGAGTTTGCATGATAATTAATCTATTCAAGTTCGAACGAACTTTGATTGAGTTGATCTCGAACTGAACTTTATAGTGTAACGAACGTATATGTATATTCAAATTTGTTTGATACATCTATATTGAACCAAGCTCAAATTAGCTTTTACCCAAGAATGTATTAAACCAAGCTCAAATTAGCTTTTACAAGTAATTCACAGTTATTATTTTATAATAAAACAACTAATATTATAAAAAATACATGTTTTTATTGAAATGACTAATTCTATATAAAGGTGTGATTTACGTAAAACTTTGCCATTAATGAGAATTATAGAAAATAAAAGAAATGATATTTGCCTCATTATCAAGAAAAAATGGCTAATAAGTAATTTATGTGTTAATAAGTACCTCAGCTTAACCTCATTAGGGAGTGTTTGCAAACACAAATGGAGGGAGCAAAAACACTTATTTTTAAAGCTGCCCCTTCACAGTTTTAATTTCTGAAAAGTGTTTCTAAGTTAATAGAATTTGCAAACACAACCTTAGTATTGCACATTGATCAAAACAGCAGATACAAGATTTCTTTCAATCTAGTCCACTTTTATTTTATGAATAAAATATTTCAGCATGTGAAATTCTGAACATACCCTCCCTTCGATAGAAGAGATTATTGTCTTCTGTCTTTCCTGTTCAACTCATCTTGATAGAGATTAGGAAGAAAGAGAAAACATTCATGAAAATAATGTAATACATCATGGTTTTCAATTAGAGATCATAAAAGATCTTGGGAGTACATTCTCTTTAGAAGAAAAAAGTAAGGGAAATGGAAGTCCGCTTTCTGTAGAAAATTTGCACGAAAAACGACTACTTTACTCCTCTTCAGCCTGCATTAAAAAGAAGAAATTGCTTCAAAACATATAAACAGGGTAGGGAGAGGGTTATGGTCCAATTGATGACAAGATCAAAGTAAAATGGGATACCCTCTATCAGAAGCACATTGCAAAAGGCGGATTTAGCTTCAAGATTCAACAGATGACAAAAACTCCTTCTAAATCTATTTAGTTATGCCATTAACAATAGTCGTATGTAGAATACAATAGTAAATCCCAACTATCTGCATGTTCTAATATCCGGACATCATTATTTTACAATAGAGTGCAGACAATAAGATTCACCAGATGACTGAACTTTCCTCTAAATCTATTGAGTTGTGATATCAAGAACAGTTGTAAGTAGAATTAGATATTCATTCCTAACTATCTGCAAATTCTGATATCCAGACCTCATTATTTTACAATAAAGTGCAGACAACGCTGATAATAAAATCACCACATCCGAAAATATGAGTACAATTTATAATCTCTTGAGAAGAAATCCATCAAACACAAAAATATCCTACATGACAAATAGTGGGCATGCAAAATCTCGGACACCAGGCAAAAGGAAAAGAAATTTCAAAACTAAAGCCAAACTGATCCTTAAACTGTTGAAATGTTGTTAACCTAAACTAAGGCCCTAAGCATTTAGTAATTTAGTTTCTTCAATGGAACATGTAATACCAACTTATAATCAACATATATGAGAAATGAACACTGAAATTACTTTAAGGATTGATCATCATCTATCCAAATAGAAATCATATTACCAGTCCTAACTGGGCAAATAGAGGAAGGACAAATGCATCAGTTACACTTATTTACCTTTGGAGGAGGGGCATCAGAATCTTTAGGAGTCAATTTTGTCGAAGACGTATTGAACTTATGAGAGCAGCCTGAGTATGCAGAGCCGATCCCCACCCCAGCACCGAAAGCTACAGAGGCCCAGCGTGTTACAGGACTTCCTGATGCCACGATCAACATAGCCAATCAATCCAAATGATCGATAAGGCAAGAACAACCTTTAAAAGTTTAGTAATATTAAAGCTATTTTTTACATATTCCACATAAACAAGTATCAAATATATTGGTATATGAAAGGGATGTAATATGATCTTCCCAAACAAGATAGGAAACTGCATTGTAGCTTATTGTGCATTACATTTTCTCGAGATAGTATAACAAGGAAAAATTCTCACCCATTTTGCAATAATCCAATGCTACATTAACCATTTTTCAACATCTTCCGAAAATTATGCTAATCACGAAATGACCTACTTGATTCAATTATGTTCAAAAATTGTCTCCCTTGCTAAACCAAAGAATTGATTCAATTATTCAAAACCTAAAATCAGAATTATCGAACTCAAATCAACAAAATGATTAATGTTGCATTGCTGATTGCAGAATAAACAACGTAAAACTTTGAAATTTGTAGGCCAGAGAAAATACTCACGGAAGAAAAAAAGTCCGGCAAAGCCGCCGGCGAATGACGAGTACACGAAGCGGCGGACGCCTAAATCGATACACGCATCCCATTTCGCATTCACATCGTATTTTGCTGGAATCTCAAAATCCTTTCCTTCCACCATTTTCGATTCTATTCAGAACAAGACACAATAATTCCTCTCGATTTCCTTCCTGGATTTTAACTCTCTATTACGAAATTCTCTCTATTTTCACCCCGAGGGTTTCGCTCCGTGTATTTTCGATTTCTTTTTCAGATTTTCTTTTTGTCATTAGCTTCTGAAATTATTTTCCTCAGGAAGTTTCAGTTTATTTGGGCCTTAGTTGATTTTCAACATGGGCCCAATTCTTATTATGAGGCCCAATTTACAATGACACTACCTTTTGCCCAAATATTTAATCGTGTCGTGTTAAAATATAAAATTACTGGTTCAACGGGAGAGGTTAAAAAGATGGGGAAAAAAAACATTCATTAAAGTATGTAAAAATTTAAGCCCAAACTTTAGTTATGACACGTCTTTTGCCCAAATATTTTAAAAAGATCATGACCCGTAAGATAAGACCAATAATTTTTTTTAAATAAAAAAATTCAAATAGAAAAAAATTAGAGTTAGAGACTTAGAGATAGGTTTTTATATTTTTAAATTTTAATGTAATTATATGATAATTTTATTAGAAATTTATATTTATTATTGCACACATTTGAGATAAAATGAGCTAAAAGATAACATTTGTGTAAATATGGATAAAAAAGTCCCAAATAACATTTCTTTCGGGTTTTGAAAAAAAATATAGAAATAAATTTATAGTATTTTGTGATATATAATTTTATGTGGTGATTTTAAATTTTATTATTCTTTAACTGCTAAGTCACAGCACATTAGAGCTAAAACATATTAACTTCATTTAAATATTGTCCCTCAATCCTGGACATTTATATATTACACTTGCAATAATTTTTTTGTCCAACAACACACATTCATGAACACAACTATACACCCTTATTCAGAAAACACCTTATGGATTCGAAAGAGAAGCCAACCAAGGAAGCAACTTTTCATGGACCAAGTCTGGTCTGTCATCATGAGGACAATGCCCAACTCCTTCCAACTAAAAACAGGCTCACGTTCGGCAATTGAGCAGGTAATGACGAGAAAAATTTACCAACGGGTCCATCGATGGGTGTAAATGGATCTTGGTCGCCCCATAAAACCAAAATGGGCAACTTGATGTTCGGGATCAACTGCACTGGGTTTGGCTCAGGTGGCCCTGTGACAATCGAAACAAAAGCATCGAGAGCTCCTTCACTGAGTGCTGGTTTCCTAATTATCTGCAGTGTTTGGAAGCATATCACGCCATACCATGATTAATCAAATACTCAAGAGACGTGAATCTTCAATTTTAGTACTAATGAAAGTAGTTTCATTATCTACTAATGTGATAAGGAACAGGGGAGTCATGTGTGAGATGGTCTCATACATGAGAAGGAGCTCTACTTTGATATTTGGATCATACTTACCTTTAAAACATGATTCGGTTGGGGATCCATAAGCCCACAAGTCATATCCTCTCATGTACTCATGCAAGTTTTTGTCTAATGAACAGAAAAAGTATGTATTTCGGATGGCACTATAATTTTGGAAACCTTTGCATTCCCCAAAAGCTATAATTGCAAAAAAATCGGGGATACAAGCAACCATCTTTAAGAATTTCATCTTTTGACCAAAAAACAAGCATGTGATGAAATAACATAAAGAGAGAGTGAACCTAGTTATACCACCCATAAGCACCATATTCGGACCCAGAATCTTTACTTATATTTTTAAGTGGAAATATCCTGGATTTTGGTCAAAATTATCACCTCTAGTAGATTCATTTATTATAATTTCTTTCCAAATAAGCAACTTCAAAGAGATAGTACCTCAACAAGGTCATCATCCACAGACTCCTTGTTCCCATATACAGACAATAAAACATTTCTCAGATTTTCTCTGCACAAAAAAGAAACTCGTTATTCTCCTTTCTCAACAACTTCAGCTATTACAAAAGAAAAATGAATCCATACCTTTGTGTAACACGATTGAATAAAAAAGAAGCAATTCCTCTTTGATTCAGTAAGAAAACAAACAACCAAAGTAGAGGCAAGAGTAACTTTATTCTCCAGTCATCAACTATAGCTTTGTTGTTCATCCCACCAGCGCAATTTAACAGCACAATCCCTCTGAACAGGGACCGATTAGACTCTATTAGGAGAAAAAAAAAAAAGTAATTTAGATTTTTAAATGTGATAATAATTCCTCATTCTGTTAGGGAGAGAGATTAGGCCACTGGAGCTATGATACTACGGGGATGTTTGCAAACTCTACTCACAACTTAGAAACACTTCTCAAAAGCTAAAGTTATGGGTGGACAGCTTTGATAATAATGATTCTAACCCCTCCACTAGAGTTTGCAAACAATCCCTAATAGATGTACCACGTGTGAGTTGTCCAATATCGAATTATCTCAGAAAGGGTAACTAATTTTTACCTAGTGAGCTACTTCATCTATAGCCAATTGGTCTTAAGATTGAATCCCACATGATTGGATTCTTCTCTTAAATAAGTACGATTCAATGGCCATGCCAAAACCCCCAAATTTCTACAGTTAATGAAGAATTTAATTCTTTTCATGCCGATTGTGAATAATGGAAAACAATTTCACATTCCTAACTCCTACTAGAAGGTAAAGATCAGAGGGAAAGTACCTAATTAGTCATCTGTATTCAAATTGGCACATAATTACATAAACCCTAACAAGAAGAATTTTCACACACAAACACACATAAAGTTAGGGCGCGAGATAGACCTGCGCCAATGAGCAATTGATGCACAAAAACCATGAACCAGAAGAAGTGGAGGATTCACAGTAGCAGTATCACCATTTCCTTGTGGATAAACAAAGTAATTAATGTTATAGCCTTTCCACATCCAGCTTTTGCACTTCCCATCAATTTCGCTCACCTCCAACGGCGGCAAGTACTCTTCCTTCCCGGCGGACACCACCGCCGTGGATGCGGCAGAGGCATTAGCACAACCAACGATCGAAATCGGTTTATTGAGAATCACACGAGAAGAAAACTTTACCCAATTTCGTAACCTACAGCTGCGATTGTTCTGTATTTGCAGAACAGTGGATGAAGATGATGATAATGGCGAATAGGGCAGGAAAAATGAACGTGGAGCGGCGAGATTCACTGTCATAACCGATCAATTTTTCTCTTTTTAAATTAACAGCAGAAATATCGCATTGAAATCACGCAGAATTTATGAAGAGATGTAGAATTGGCGGTTAAATTCACAGTTGAGCTGCGAAGAAACAATGGCCACCAAATATCCACCACCACCAGCCGAAGATTTTTATTTATTTGTTTAAAAATTATATAAAATTAAAAATATGTTAAATGGGCCTATGCCTCGTTCATGACCATGAGTCAGAGCCCAATAAAATAGCATGGCTTACGAATTAATTGGGCAGATTTCGGCCCCAAGTAACAAATAATGAATGCTTCATATCTTTAATTTTAAAATAAATTCTACGAATCAACTTGAAAAAGAATAAAATTTTATTTCATGAATGACAAAGTATAATGTGAACAAGTTTCACGATGAAACTGATTAAGGAGTGTGACTTATAATACTAAAGAGTGTGACTTTTTACTGTAAAGGGTGTGACTTTTTATTATAAAGAGTATTACTCATAAAACTAAAGGGTATGACTTATATTATAGCAAAAAGTGTCGTAGTGATAACTGAAGGGTGTGACTTATATTACTAAAGAGTATGTTTAAAAAAAAAAAAAAAACCAGTTTCACGGTGAACAAAGTTCACAGCGAACAAGGTTCACAACATACCAACTTTTGATGAATTACTTTGAAATCAGGATTTGGATTTTGGAATTTAAAATTATAACTACATCGAAATTTTGAAAATCAAGTTTAAAAAATTACTATTACCACACAATAAACTTACTTCGCATTTTCTGTCAAAAAAAAAAACTTACTTCGCATTTAAAAAACCCAAAGATATATCCATCGTACTATTAATTAGGATTTTAAAACTTGACTTAAAAAAATCACTTAAAATTCAAAGTCAGTCTCACCTAAAAGATTAATCTACCCTTAAACTAGCAACTCGACACACCAGAGCTATCAGAACGATCCAACGGGCGCGAGTTGGCTCACAACCCAATTTGGTGTGCTAAATCATAACGGGTTTGAACTGAGAACTACTCAACCCGACCCAACATATAACGGGTAGAGGGTTTGCCCGCGTGCCTTTTTTTTAATATATATTTTTTATATGTATTATTCGTAATAAGTTTTATAGTAGGTTTTCGGTGAAACTTATAGATAGCATTAATTTTTTACCACTACACTTATAAATTAATACTATAACACCTGTAAAATTGATATCATAACATTAAATGTTATAGATATTAATTTATAAGAGATTCAATATCATTTCGTAATTGTAATGATATTAATTTCATAGTATGTAGAATGAACACGTTTCACACGAGAGTGTGTGAATTTTAAGCATTATATGAACAATGTGTTAATAAATAATAAAAACAAACAAATTTTACCATATACTTAAAGATTGAACAACAATGTCCATAAAATAATCATAATAAGTAAAATATTGTTATATGTTGCGTGCGTAAGTGAGAAGCAAATTATTATTTTTTTATTTATTTTTCTGTATTTTAATCAAATTGAACAATAATATTAGAAAAACTATTTTAAAAAACAAAGAAAAAAAAAACATGCGGGTAAGATCATTGTTGAAATGAAAAAAAAAGTAATGCTGATGTGAATCAAGTCTATAAATGAACTTTAACATTATTATGCATAAAAAATATTAATATTTAAAAATATTTTTTTTAATAATACTCCGAGGTCGTACTATAAGTTTCTCCATTTTTTTTTTCATCCGTCTCACAATAGTTTTCTGTTTCTATAAATGGAAAAAGTAACTCCACTTCCCATAATTTTTATCCTTATTTTTCACACAATATTACGAAAAATATCACTCACTACTTCACTCATTACTTCACATACCTTTTTCTTGGCTCGAATCCCCTGTTCCATTTTTATATTCCATCTACTATTCCACATCTTAGATTAATGACAAATGTACATCTCACAATATCTATAAATATGAGAATAACACCTTAACATAACCAGATAATTTATTTAGAAAGTTATATCAATTTAATTAAAATTAATTAATTCCTACCAAATCTCATTCCAGAAAATCTTATAAAAATATTTATAATTAATTAATTAATTAAGACACACACATACATATATATGTGTATATATATATAAATTTAAAAAATAAGAAATAACCCAAAAAATTTGAAATCACGTAATTTTAAAAATATAAAAAATAATTTATATTTGCCTTTTTATTTCAATGTAACTTTCTTGTTTTAATAAAATTTTAAATGATACTCTTATAACATTTTAAATGATACTATTAAATTTCATTCAAATGATATTCTAATAAGTTTCATTTAAAATTCAATAAAAAAAATATGAAATTTATTAGAATATACAAACTGACACCATATGTTATCAATAGAATTATATGAAAACTCTATATTTAAAAATATTATAAAATTTTATAAGGAATCTCAATGAATACACACACATATTAGTTTCTCTTATTGCTAATAATGTTTAATAAAGTAACCTCCACAATATTTATTTACAGGAGTAAATTAGTATGCAAATGTTATGAAATAATAAAATCAAATTTTTATTTATATACTAAATGAATTATATTTTCATTCGTCAAACGTGTTCATCGTGAAATTTCAAATTTAATGTTGATTCATATGTATTTTTAAGTGTATTTATCGAATTTTTTTCAATATAACCGAAATATATAAATTTGAGAATATACACACTATTACCGTACCGAAAATTTCAATATTTTCAGTTCGATAAGTACGCTAAAATATTTCATAATTCATTTGTATTTTTATACATGAATTTTAATTTTTTTATTGCTTTTTATGTAGATCTCACACTCTATTTAATAATTAAATATATGTTTTTTAAGAGAATTTTTTTTACATAATTAATAAGAAAAAAATGCACGTATCTTTTTTAATAAAAAATTACATAATTAATAAGAAAAAAAAGGCATGTAAATTATTTTTTATATTTTAAAGTTACGTGGTTTTTCAAATTGTTTGAGTTATTTCTTATTTGTAAAATTGTTATTTCAAATTGTTTGAGTTATTTCTTATTTGTAAAACAGTTATATGTGTGTGTGGCTTAATTAATTAATTATAAATATTTTTATAAGATTTTTTGAAATGAGATTTGGTAGAAATTATTTAATTTTACTTAAATAGATATAACCTCCTAAATAATTACTAGGTTAATTAGAGTTCACACCAACCTTTAAAAAAAAAACCAGATAATTGAATAAATTTGTCTATGATGTGGAGCCCATTAAATGGAAGGGGCAAATGGGTTTAAGGGGGATGTAGGGGGCAGGCTTTTTTCTCCCTCCCAATATCCACAATTACCCTTCATTTTTATTATATTATTTTTATTTTTAAAAAAAACAACAACAAAAAAAAATAAAAAACTTATATCGGGACTGAGGAAGTAATAATTTTTATTCACAATAATAATAATTATTATAAATAAAAATATTTTTTTTATATAACAATATTTAAAAAAAATATAATTTATGGTACATCGGAGTGCACACAAACATTTTTTTCTTTTTTAAAAGAGGGAGATAATTGAGTAAATTTGAACATTTTTTCGTTTTTTAAAAGAGGGAGATAATTGAATAAATTTGTGTATGGGGCGAGCCCATTAAAAGCAGGGGCAAGGCGGTGCAGGAGGCAGGTTAAAACCTAGGATTCTCAATTGTGTGTACTCTCGTGTCAACACTAACTAATTGACCCCAACACATTCATAATCTCACTCTCACCAACGCCCTGTTTGTTTTGGATGGAATTGTAAAAACATAATGAAGGCCCCGTAAGTTGGTATCATTATGAATCCACAAATAATTAAATACTAGTATTGTTTTGTATTTTAAAATATTGGTGTCACTGAGCTTTTGAATTATTAACATTGCCGAACCCTTTTTATTAAATACTTTAACCTAAAGTCGTTCCAATTTTGAAGACTAGTACATGTGTGGACCTCACAATTCATTGAAATCGAGATAAAGTTTTTTAAATTTTATTTTCTAGTTCATCAACGTATTTAATGCCTGTACGTCATAAATTCACATAGTAAAAATATAATTTGGGCATATCTCTATAAATTTGGTCCATACATAAATTCTAAATTGTTATGCATAAACACAATTATAATTTACAAAATAATAAATAAAATATTTTTTATGAATAATAATAGTGTAAATAGCTGGGTAGTTTTGTGCATTATAGTCACAACTTTTATACATGAATTTTAAAAAATAAAATTCACTGAATACTCATACTCATATATTGTTTACACATTTTTTTATCAAATATATTATAGAAGAAAATAGAATAAGTCAAGTTCTTAGAATCATAACAGATATTTTAAGAGTATGATTGAATTTAAACAGTCCACTAGTTATTTTATTAGTAAACTTTTTTTTTCTTTTCCAGTTAAATCACAACATGCGTTAAATTATTTCATAATATTATAGTGTATTATTATTGTATCGACGTTAAACATGAATTTACGTTTTTTTCCTCATCAAGTAGATATAAAATACCAAACTAGAGCACTCCTTATATAGTAGGACAACTCAAAATAAATGACTACTTTCGTATTTTTATCATTAATTATTCAAATTAAATCAACCAGCACCATTATTTTATTCTCATATTAAACCCGGTTTCAAAACCAACAAAAAGGACAAAAACACAAACAAAAACCTAGATTTTGGAAACTTTTTTCAAGCCAAACACCGAAACACGACCCAAACGTGTTCAAAGAATGAACACCGGTCATTTTCACTTTTCGGTTCGTCCTCATTCATCTCAACGTTAAACTCTAGAATTCACACTAAAAAACACTGCATCCCGTCACTCCATACTTTCAACTCTCTCTCTCTCTCTCAATCTCAAAGATTCAAAAATGGCGGATGAAACCCACCAAACCAACCCACTAGAAGCTACACCGCCGCACACGGCGGAGGAAACAGAATCGCCACCGCCGCAGCAATCGGAGTCCGTTCCCGAACCGCCGCTAGCTTCGGTGGCGCTAGACCTGCAGAAAGAATCGCTCCCAACAACTGAACCGCCGGCCCCTGTTGAAGAAAAGCTGAAAGAAGCGGTTACCGTTATTGAAAAAGACGCACCTTTAGAGCCGCCGTCGCCCGAACCGCCTCTCGCGACGGAGCACGTGACCGCCACCGTCGCCGCCCCGGTTTCTCAGCCTCTCGCCGCTGCTCTCGCGGTGTCGCAAGAATCCCCAAAAACCGAATTGAAAGAAGTGATAGAAACAGAGAAAGAGAAATCAGTCGAGAAAAAGAAATTAGCGCCGGAATCACTCGTTTCCTTCAAAGAGGAAAGCAATAGGGTTTCAGATCTCTCACAATTGGAGCTGAAATCGTTGAAAGAACTCAAGAATTTAGTCCAACAAGCCCTAAAAGACGGCGAATTTACCGATTCGAAATCCGAAACCCTAGCCGAAGAAATCTCGATTTGGGGCATCCCCTTGTTGAAAGACGATAGGAGTGACGTCATCCTGCTTAAATTTCTAAGAGCCCGTGATTTCAAAGTGAAGGAATCCTTTGCAATGTTGCAAAACACTCTGAAATGGCGCAGAGAATTCAATGTGGATGATTGTTTGAAGGAAGATTTGGGGGACGATCTTGAAAAAGTTGTGTTTATGCAGGGGTATGATAAGGAAGGCCACCCAGTGTGTTACAACGTGTATGGTGAATTTCAGAACAAAGAATTGTACACCAAGACATTTGCAGATGAATCGAAAAGGCAGAGGTTTCTGAGATGGAGGATTCAGTTTCTTGAGAGAAGTATCAGGAAGCTGGATTTTAATCCAGGAGGTGTTAACACTATTTTTCAGATTAGTGATCTGAAAAATTCACCAGGGTTGAGGAAAAAGGAGCTGCGAATCTCGACGAAGCAGGCGCTAGACATTCTTCAGGATAATTATCCTGAATTTGTGACGAAGCAGGTAGAAAATGGTGGCATTTTTCTTGAATTTATGTTTAGTTATTGGGGTGTTGTGATAGATTGCAAGATTTTTGTGGGTTTGTTGAATTTGATTAGTATATTACTAGTATCTTGTGTTTTGGCAATAAAGATGCATTCTTGAAGTAGTAAAATATTTGCATTGAGGTAATAGGATACTAAAACAGCTTACAAGGAATATATTGTTGCTAAACATTCAAGGAATATATTTATTTAATGACATAATTCCATGTTGGGGGATTGCGATTTTGCAAAGAGTTGATTAATTTAACAAGCATCTCTATGTGGAGTTCGATATCTCAAGTTTTGATCAATTAAACTCATTCTTGGTGTTATGATGTGGAATATACGGATTCTCATTCTTTGTGTAAAATGATGTGGAATATAAGGTTTTTGACAACTCTACTTGGAAAAGAAAAGGAGAAACGTATTACTTCCTTTTGTATTGTTGTTATCTAACTTAGAGGGAGCTATTGGTTTTGACCGTCATGCACAATATTATGTTTAAATCACTGAACTGTTTGCATTTTTGCAAAATATGACGTTATTGATTGTTGTTATTCAATGAAGTTGGAAGTCTTTGAGGGCTGATTTTTGTCATGTTTCACAGCGGAAGACGTACATTAACGTTTCAGCATTTGTTTCCTACTTTTAGGTGTTCATCAATGTTCCGTGGTGGTATTTGGCTTTCTATACGATGATGAGCCCTTTCCTTACTCAGCGTACCAAAAGCAAATTCGTGTTTGCCAGCCCATCAAAAACTGCTGAAACCCTTTTCAAGTGAGTAAAGTTTTCTCTTGCATTGAATGTAATTTCTTTTTGAGGTGTTGGATTTAATATTATTGGTTGTGTTACTGGTGAAACAGGTATATACCGCCTGAACATGTGCTGACTCAATATGGTGGGCTTAGTGTCGATTTCTGCGAATGCAACCCTGAGTTCACCGTAGATGATCCGGCCACAGAGATCAATGTTAAACCTGCAACAAAGCAAATCGTCGAGATTATTGTCAATGAGGTTTGTTATAAAGCATTCCATCCTTGAACAAAAAATTGTCAATGTAGGACTAAAATTGCATCATTTGAAAAGTTGTGAGATTTAATTGAGAAAATTGGTTTGTAGGACTAAAATCACCAACAATCAATAGATACGAGACTAATTTTACAACCGACTCCATTTAATAATTGAAGACCTAAATTGAGACTGAATCTAGAAATTTGATCTTCTTATGAAACTCTTCTTCCGTTTCTTATGTGAATGTATCATGTTCAATGTTCAATGATCATCGTGTTGGTAATGTGAGATTCGATTTGTCTGCAGAAATGCACTCTCGTTTGGGAGCTTCGTGTAGTAGGTTGGGAAGTGAACTACAGCGCTGAATACGTACCAAACGACAAACGTGCATACACCGTAATCATACAGAAGACGAGAAAGATGTATCCGACTGATGAGCCCACCGTGTCCAACAGTTTCAACGTGACAGAACTCGGTAAGATATTACTCACCATCGACAACCCCTCTGCCAAGAAGAAAAAACTCCTTTACCGTTTCAAAGTTATTCCATATGTCGACTGATGGCTTTTAGTACGTCTCGTTTTTCTTGACGTGAATGCAATTTAGGTTGAGATTTTGATGGCGTTTTCGTGTCGTTGATCCTAGATCTGTTCTTCTTATGACATTTGTGATGTTTTTGTGTTATATATTCTCATTGTTCTATCATCTGATTGTACTATGTGAGCAATGATATCCATGAAAGGTTTGAATGTTTGTATTCAATTTATTTTAAGACCATTTATTTTAGTTGTCTTTGAGTCTGCAAGAATTGGCTGATTTTTATCACAAAAAAATAAAGGAAGTCAATATTTAATATATATCTGAAATTCTTGATTGTATTAGGCTATTTATTGTCTGTTGACATCTTGTAATGATGCAAGGAAAGTGCCAAAAATCGATTTAAAAAAAAAATACAAACCCAATTGATCTATAAAAGAATAAAAATAGTTGGTTCATTTCGACATATTATCAGAATAAATTGAAGAAGGGATTTTTAAATGTAAGTTTTTTAATGTCATCTAAAAAGATGAAGTTCAAATTTCCTACTTAAATAGGACAAGATAAACATAAACCACTTTCGACATATTTAGGCATGAGATAGAGAAGCTATATTTGGTTTCCTGTTTTCATACTTGTAATAATTTTAAGAAAAAAATTCACATTTAGTGTTTTTATGATAAAAAAATTATCAATTTAAGATCTTAAAATTTTTTTTAAAAAAAAAAAAATTAAAAAACTAAATCGATTAAAATAAATGTTTTCAATCACTTTTTAAAAAACTATCAATTTGCTCTTACAATTTTTAAGGTAAACGAAAACTTATATTTCATAATTTCACGTTCTTTTTTTTTTTATTTTTAGACTATATTGAACTTGATGGGTTTAGGGTTCTGGTTGGTTGGGGTTATTTTAGAGTTTAGGGTTTAAGGCACAAGTGTTCATAGTTTTTAGGGTTTTAGTCTATAAAGGTTTGATCCTTAAAAAGTTATTTCAAATTAAAACATATCTTTTCCAATGGATTGATAGTTTATTATTTTGTAGATGAAATATAATAAAAATGAAATTGATAATATACAATCTTTTAAAATTGACAAAAAATCTATTTTTAATTTGAAAATAATTCACATTTAGTGTTTTTATGACTAAGAAACACTTATTTTTATGAGTAAGGAGGAATTTATTTTTAAAAAAGTTATGTCTAACAACTTTTAAAATAAATAATTCTCAACAACTTTTTAAAAGTTACAAACATGCTCTTATAATTTTTGTCTGGAATGAAAACAGAACAATAAGAAATTTCACGAGAAAACAAAATTAGCTAGACTATGTTGAACTCAATTGAACTCTGTTACTATAAAAATTATTTTATGAGACCGTTTTGCATAAAACTTTCATATTTGTTTTAGTAATGTGGTCTATATAGGTTTTGTCCTTTTAGAGTTATTTCTCATAAAACATATTTTGAATATGACAATATTATTTTGTAGATGAAATACAATACAAAAATGAAATTAAGAATATACAAAGAATTAAAATTACAATGAATCTAACATTTATTAGAAATATTTCAATAAAATATTAAATGACAATTACAAAACAATGGAAGATTTGTATTCGCAATTGCTATGATTTTGATATTTGATAGTGAGCACTTGTATTCTTTTGGGTAGACATCAACTCGTAATTTCTATCTTTAATCATGTCAAAAACTTGCATCACGGCATTAATTGAAGAAAAGATAAGTTGGCTGAGCTATCAATAATCACTTGTAATTTCTATCAAAATTACAATGAATCAATTAATCCATTTCAATAAAAATTAAAATGAAATCGAACAAAAACAATGGAAGATGTAAGAATTTATGATTCATATTTCTTTTATATTTTTTCTACATCCAAAATTTCTATCTTTAATATTGTTAAAAATTGCATATAAAATAGAAAAATAAATCAATAATCTCTTTATTTAATTATAATCTATTATGAGGTTTCACCTTCTATTAGTTTTTTTTAACAAAATGATGCCGTTATACTAAAGAATAAAAATGTTAAAAAGTAAATCTTGGTCAAAATTTAAGGTTTTCACATTTTTTTCTGCTCAAATTTGGATGTTTTTTGAAATGAATAGATTTGAAAAATAATAAAAACAAAAAAAAAAATTTTAAATTTTTGTTAAAAAAAATGTTTGAAACTTTATATGTTTTTTTTGAAAAGATAAGACGAAAATGGTAGAGATAAGGATATTTCAAATTATTAGTTTTTTATGAGGATTTGAAATCCCTCTAAACCCTCAAATTTAAATATTTATAAATTTATTGAAGAGTGATGATTTGTGTGTGAAATTTATGGATTTCAAATTCGACCATCCAAATATAGCCTATTAAATGGGTTGAAATCGAACAAGATGCACCATTTGGATGCAAGAATTTGATGTGGTGTAATAATTAGTGGGCTTGTGGGCTTCTAGTTGTGTTTTTGAGGGATGGATCTTTGTTGGTCCATCAGATTTGGCCATTTGGTACTAGTCCTTTCTCGATTTTTGGGCCTTTGTTGAGTTTGGGCTTTCATATTTTATTTAGCGAGTAAGTTTTGGAATAATAATTTAAAAATTATTAAAATACAATATATGTGAGAAATTTGTATTTTTAATTAAATCTCAAAGATATCTAATCAAACTCATAGAGTTGGAGGCAATGTTTTCATAACTGGACAGACGATCAAACCGGACTGGGCACCGATTGGTGGTTCAACAGGTTGGACCGATGGTCCAATCGTTAAATGATCAATATCTATTTTTTAAAATATTTTTTATATTATATTAAAAATAAAATAAATATACACTTATAAAATCTTAAAATGATAATTTATAAGTTTCATTTTAAAAATAAACATAATAGAATCATAGACAATATCATACAATACAATTTAAAATAAGAATGATATAAATTAGGATTAAATTTTAAATTAAAAAAAAGAAAATCGGTTCAACCGATTTTGATTTTGATTTTCAAATGGGGGCGGTTTTAGAGGGATTGAGGGTTTTTTAGGGAGTAAAAATGGTTTTTGTAGAGGCAATTGAACGGGATTTTGTGGGGTGTTAGTTCATCTAGGTGGTTTTTAAAAAAATGGTTGGAGGGTTCGTTGCAAGTTTGGGCCAAATTACAACAAAATCCATTCAGTCGTTTATTTATTTTTTTCCCCTAGAAAATAAATTTTTTTTTCGAGTAATATTTTATTGAGCGAGTAAGTTTTGGAATAATAATTTTAAAATTATTGTAAAAATATATTATGTAGAAAATTCTATTTTTAAAAAATATAAATCATTTTCTAATCGGTGATTGTTTTATAGGATTGGAGGATAGTTTTTGCAAGTAACAAATGAAAGTTTTACAACAAAATCCATTCAACGTCATTTATACTATATTTACGGGGTAGAAAATAAATTTTCTTTTTCATAAAATATGTACAAAATTCTATTATATTTTACTAATTTTATAAAAGTTCATATGTTTGATAAAAATATCCATAAATTTTTTATTGGCCACTATCAATCAAAGAATGCTAACATTAAATTGACGTATATTTTTGTAGGAGTTCCACCATATTCGTGCGTTTTCCTATAGCACGAACGTAGTATATGACACCTTTTGAGTGTCCGTACACATCAATAGTCCAAGTATGCCTTCAATCCTTCTTAACCATTCATCTAGTAAGACCGGTCCACCCCGACCATTAAAAGCAGGGGTCTATATGAAGAAAAAAAAGACGCACACAACACTTACACATAAATTTTTAAAAAAAATACAGGACGCTGCTATTTGGCCAGATTCACCGAAGGTAATAAAGATATTTCGGACATTTTAGGTGATGTATTAACAATTTTATTTTAATAAAATAAATTATAAATTAATGGAGCCTACTATCATTAAAAGTAAAAAAGAAAACACACCAATTCACCCAAATGTAAATCACCGCCCTCAGCATTACCCATTCATTGATACATAAACAAAAATTATGCCCATATCAAAAGTGTCATTTCTACAATGTAAATTTTGTGCATATTTTTTTCAAACGCGTGAGGTTTTATACGTGTACGAACTAACCTCGTATTTGACACCACAAACAAACACATAACCTTAAAAAATATACACCAGATGATGAGACCTCATATTTTAAATTGTTTTGCGTCTCATGTTTCAGTTTTCTTTGTTGCACTCTATTTGTACAAACTAACATCATAAAGGCATCACAAATACGTATGTGATGTGTAATTATAAATAATGTTAAAATACTAAATGAGACAGAATTTTAAATAAATAAAATTTGGTTTGCAAATTGCAAGAGCACCAGATGATGAATGCAAACAAGAAAGAAAGGCCCCAAAGACAAAGTAGAATGACACACGAAACCCAGCCTCACATTCTTACTGATTAAATTGCTTCAATTTCATTCAATTCACATTTTCAGATACATACAATTTAGTCAATAAACTGCAACATGCTTTATCATTTATGGCCCCGGCTCAAAAATTCTTCCTTATCCTTATTTTTCGGGTATGCACCGTGCACTCATATTGCATTATAAAATCGTGCAACTTGTTATATTAAAAAGTACAACTTATTTACACTAAAGAATGCAATTATTAATAGTTGCACGGTTCAATGTAAATAAGTTGTATTTTTCAGTATAATAAGTTGCACGATTCTAGAATACACTATGAATGCAAGGTGCACCTGAGTGTATTCTTTTCACTTTTTATGGTAATTTTTGTAAGTTTTTTTTATTAATGATCACATCATCTGCAAATGTTTGTAAAATAAAATGACATTGGGCTCATTTTTGTCAATTTAATTTTTATTCGAGTCTTTTAAGTTAAAACTGAAGAGGGGATATTCAAATTTGAGATTTTGCTAAACCTAAAAAATAAACCTTGTTAAAAAAAATACACATTATTTATTGAGAAAGTTTTAAGAAACTGTCATGGATTCTATTTGGTGAGAAAAAACTCCAATAAACACTTTGACCACCTTAATGGACCCATTTAATTTTTATGAGTTCACCTTCACTTGAGCCTAAAATGCAACAAAAAATAATCAGAAGGAAAGTGAAAAAGAAACAAAGCTATCTTTGTCTATATATTATTCCCAATTGAAATTTCACCCTAAAACTTAAAAGTATGTGCAGTTGAGAAAAACCCAACATAAGTTCATACAGTTGTCCATTAATGATTTTTGAAGACACGAGTGTGCTTTGTTGATGATAAACATAATTGGAGCTAGGTGCAACATAGAGACAGCTGAAAAAAAAATCACTGAGATCTAAACTTCTGAACAAATTAAATACCTGATTGAAGATGACAAAGTTGAATAACTCAAATGGTTAGAGAATCACAGTCTATGCGTGAGGTTATGAGTTCAATAAAAAAAAAACTGATTGAAGATAAATGTTGAAAACATATCAATTTTTGCTTCAACTGTATCACTTACCAATAAAAATTGTTACATTTTTTCAATTAATAAGAAATCATCACTATCACTTTCAAATTTGAAATTTTAGATGTATCACTTTTCAATTAAGAAAATATCACTTTGAGCTTGAATGTAATTATCACTTTTCAAGATGATATATCACTTTTGATATTACAAGTTTACAACTACTGAAATCACACAATTTTTTCAATTTTTTCAGTGGAATAAATTACACGTTCAAAAAATATACTTAAATTGTATGGTGCATTAGTGTATCTAACTTTTGAGCTCACATATTAAGAAAAAAATATAATGAGTAGAGTGTTGAAAGATAATATAATAAACTTTTATATAAAATAAATGTTAATTAATAATGATGTGACATCTTTATTAGATTTTTTCGATTTCAAAACACACACTATACAAAAGTTTTTTTTTTCATCAGGGTTTCTGTTCAAGACCTCATTTATTCAAACTCACTTTTTAAATCATTACCAAACATACAATTAATCTCTTTTCTTAAAAAAGAAAAAGAAAAAAAGAAAGGGAATAGGAAGAGGAAAGAAAAGCCAACAAAACCTTGATCTTTTGGCAGAAATATTCTCCTATTTTCAATAGTCAGTATATATATACACACTATATAGCCCATTTGCGAAGTGGTACCACAACATTAAATTATTCAAAAAACGGAATTTTTTTTTCTGCCAAAAATGGGGTTCAATTACAAGAAAAGAACACAGATATGTGCAAAAATTGTTTTTACCAAACTCTTTGTACCTTCAACAATTTAAATGCATGTTTAATTTGTCAGAGAACTATTGTACTTTATTATGGATCAGTGAAGTCATTTTCTTTGAATCCAAAATGACAACGAATATGTCAATTAAAAGTATACAATGTATGTCAATTTTACTCACATTTTAAACCTTTCATCTATCTCCTGTCAAAAAAAAAAACCTTTCATCTATCTATTTAGATCCTTTAATATCTACACACAAAAAAACCTTGAATAAAGTTATCTCATCTAAAAATTTAAATTTATAAAAAAACTCAAAATCAATTCATTCATTTAATTACCTAATGTCACTTGCTACATTATTACATATTTATTATTTATATACGAATTAATTAAATGAAAGGGACAATGATACATATGCACTAGACGAAAATCATGCAAACCACTCAAATTCGAGAAAGATTCCGACGAATTTGGTTGGAGATTGTGAAAGAATTAGAATAAAAGAGAAATTATTCTCTATGACATTTTTTTTCTCCATTTAGATTCTGGAATCTCCTCGTTAATGAGACTTGTTATTATTATTATTAATTATCATTATCAAAATTGACCGAATCACACATCCTAAAATTAAATCCTAGTAAATCATAATAATACCAATTATTGAACTTAAATCAGACTTTAATAATATAGAGAAACACTCTTGTGAAATATTGCACACTAGTGTTATGTGCAATACAACATAAATAAAATAAATATTAACCAAATTTGCGGGTCAGGTATGGGTCGGGCGAAAGGCAGTGAAAGCATGGGCATGAGTTGTGAAATTTGTGGGAAACTGATTTGGGAGGACACATATATATTTATAGAAGAATATATTTATTGAATATGTGTTGTAGCCCAGTGATTTAGGTATGTTGTTATTGTATGTGGTTGCAGGTTCAATTCTTATTGAGCACATAATTTTTAAATTATTTTTTTTATGTGTTACTACATGAAAAAAAAATGTGATACTTATAGAAACGAAATGTGTTACTACATGAAATAAAAATTGCATTATCATTTTTTTTAAAAGTACATTATCATATGGTAACACATGAATATTCATTTAGTATCATGACGACATGTGTACAGTGTTACATGTTACTGAGAAAATATGTGTTACTATATGAACAAAAAGTGTTACCATATGAAGAAAAACATGTTACCACATAAACAAAATCAATACAAGCTCAAAAAGAAATTCTGAGTCCAAAATTACAGATTTAAAGATCAACTTGATGTGTTACTACATGACCAAAAGAGTGTTACCTTATGAACAAAAGAGTGTTACTACATGAACAAAAATCAGTACAAGCGCGAAAAAAAATCTATCACTCGAAAATTACAGATAAAAGAACAGCTTGAGAATAGTGTAGAAGGATCTGAAAACTATATCACAAAATTGTGAGGAAAAAGAATGAAAGGACCTGTAAATTTACGAGATGAGAAAAAAAAAAAAAGAACAAGAAAAGAGAAGGAAAAACCTAGAAAACTTACCGCTCACCACTGTAAAATTTGGTAGGAAGAAGAATTTGGAAGCGCTGCGAGAAAGAAAACCCTGTAAAATCTGGTAGGAATTAAGAATTTGGAAGCGCTGCGAGGAAGAAAACCCTACGCGACGCGAGGAAGAAGAATCCGGATCCACGCTGCTGTCTGACCCGCAAAATAGAAAAAACCCAATTAAATTATAATTGCACATATCACTTGTATGCAATATTTCATATAAATTTTTGCGAATAATATAACCATAATTTTGATTATCCATGGCAAATTTGAATGAATTAAATTTGGAGCAAGCTCTCCGTCAAGACTATCTTATCTTATAGCATAATGCTATCAATTAAAGTTGACCAAGTTTCTTTCTACATCAATCCATTACTTATATAAAAATTGCATTATTCCATAATTTTTATATTAAGGCATTATTAGCCTGTTCATATATGCTAGCTACTTACACACTCGCACGCCATTAGGCTCATCCCCCCATAAAAAATTAAAACAATTATACCTAGGTGACCACTATTAATGATTGCACAGAATGCAACGCAAAAATATGAGTATATAAAATTAGAGATACACTGACGTGAGACAGTCTCATTTTAAAATGGACCATAATTTGAGAATTGACGCTTTAATATTTTAAAAAGTGTGAGTATTAATTTGTGTTAGGTTGTATCACGTCTCATGCATGAGACCGTCCTATATGAGTTTTTGTCATAAAATTAATATCCCTTCATGTCCTAATGGCTTTCTTCACCATTAATTTAGATACATATAACAAATTAAATGTTATTTCAGCTCTAATTTAATGTAGCAAATCTCACTTTTTTCTTTTTTTTTGAAGGTAAAGATGAAATAAATATTACGAGCACAAGGGGTGCTCAAACCCATCGTTTATAGACGAACCCCGAGACATCTTGCAACTTAGAAGGGATACAATCAAGAGATTGGCGGTCCCACATGTGAAAAGGGACCACAAAAGAGAGAGGATAGTGAGCACGAATCCATTTCTAAGAGCAGAACTTTAGCAAATCTCACTTTAAATAGATTAGTTCCCGTATAACACATGAGATTTATCATTTATCCAAATTAATAAATTATTGAGTTGGTATGCTTTGAAATTTGTTCACCGTGAAATTATTTTTTTTTTTTAACAAACATACACTTTAGTAATATAAGTCACACCCTTTACTAATATAAGTCACACACTTCAGTTATCACTACAACACTCTTTGTTATAATATAAGTCACACCCTTCACTTTTATGAGTAATCCCCTATATCACTAATAGGGAGTTTTTCTTGATGATGTGTCAACTCTACATTGATTTAACCTATGTGTCATTCTAGGAGAAGTTTAGTGTACATGTCATTAATAATAAATCCTACATGTCACTAAAAATAAAAATTATGTGTACTTCTATTTTTGTATATCCTAAACAATCCCCTCTATATACTAATAGAGAGTTTTTTTTTCCATAATGTGTCAACTCCATGTTAATTTAATCTATGTGTCATTCAATGAAAAATTTGAGTACACATGTCATTTTTATGTGTTATTTTTATAAAATGTGTAATTTATATTAATTATTTTATATTTTATTTAATTATATAATATTATTCATTTATCTTTTTTTTTGGTAATTTTAGTTTGACTTAAATAAAATATTAATTCTAAATTATATTTTATCTTAATAAATAATTTTATTTTATAATTGCTCTTATGTACATATCTTAACATAATTTATGTGGCAAAAATATTTTATATTATAATGCATTCACTCTTTTTTAATTATTACATGTTAATTAATTTATTAGTCTTTTCTTAGTCGATTTTTTTGTTTTGATTTGTAGGTTTCAACTTCATATTAACATGGATAAATAATATTTGACACTAATTTTATTCAAAGGTTTAAGAAAATTTATTAATATACACCTTAAAAAAATTATTAATTCATATTTAGTGCATTTATGCACATATTTATATTTTTAATTATTAAATATATTATTTATTGAAAATGTTGTAATTTTTAATTAGAAAATCGCGTAACACGCGGGCATTAAACTAGTACTCTTTATAGTAAAAAGTCACACATTTTACAATAAAAAGTCACACACTTTAATTAATATAAGTCACACTCCTTAACCAGTTTCACCGTAAAACTTGTTCACACTATACTTTGCCTAAACCATTTCATTAAAGGCAAACCAGTTTACTCCATTATAAATCATTCCAATGTACAATGTTTATAATAATAAGCATAGTGTATATTTTTTTAATCCATTATAAGATGAAATATCATTCAACAATGAAAATTCAAATTTATTTCATCTAGGATGCGAACTATAGAATAATTAAATCGACATTTATCTAGTGCACATCTTTACTGTAGAACAATAATAATAATTTTTAAAAAATAAACTCATTACAAATTTGAATAAAAAAAATGATAAGGACAAAAAGGCAAAGGATAGGAATTTTGGAAGATATCCAAAATCTAACAAGGGATCAGACTCGTCTTCCCATAATTAAAGGCAGAACATTTCAAACTCATTTTATTTTTTGCCCTTTGATAAGTGTTAATTTTTAGACTTAATGAATTAATTAATTTTCTAAATTAATTGATTTGTATCTATACAAATTTGTAAGTAGACCTATTCATAAAATAAGATATGATAATCAATTGCTTCTAGAAAAGGCAAATTATAGGAATTAAGTGGAAGATATCCCAAAAATAACAAGGGATCATGTGTGCAATGTCTTCCCATAATTAAAGGCAGAACATTTCAAACTATGATTAATTTTTTTTGCCCTTTAACTAGTGTTAATTTTTGTCAACTTAATGATGTTTCATTTACATTAAAATTAAATTTATTTTAAAATTCAAGAATCTTTGAGAAAAAATGATTAGGTTTAGCTTGTGTTCTTGCAACATTATTGGTGGGGTCAATTTATGGGATATTTTTTTTGCTCTGGACTGCAACATGAGCTTATAATTGATGATGAAGAAGACACCTTTTATTTATTTAAGTTGGTGGGAAGAATGATTAGTAACCTAACTTTAAGGGTAACTCTTTGCAGGTGTTTTGTCATAAAAATATAGGAATTTCAGAAATAAACTGTCAGAAATCTTAATTCTATTTGTTTTTCATTATTTAAGTTTGTACTTGCTTTCTTTATTAATGAGAAATTTGGAATCTGCAATGTGATCGTACAGAAAAGAGATTAATAATCATCCACATGCAATAGAAAAAATTTAAACTCGTCATTTTTCATTATTTTGTTCAAATATTTCACTATTGGCAAATCCAACTATTTGCTTTGTTTTAAACTTTAAACAATGTCTTCTTTTTCTCCTGACAATGTGCTTACCTTAACTGTATTTGTATGTTTTTTTGTTGGAAATTTACTGTTTCATTAAAATATTTTCTTAAGCATTACTAGTGTTATATTAGCTTTTCTTGAGACCATAATTCCAATTGAATTTGAATTTTTATTGTACATAATATTGTATTAAGAGTAAATTAGGTGATACAGTTAAACTCAAAGTGCATCTGATGCAAAATGAGTTTTTAAACAATATCAATTATTTTTAATAAACAAATTTCAATTACTTGATACCGAATTGCGCTAGACAATTGAAAAGATCACGTTCGAACTAAAATAGATCATTTCAAACACATCAAACTCGAAATCGAGCTCAAAACAACAAAACAATACATACTTCAAAAGGGTACGATCATCATAAATTAAATGTTAAAACTAAATGCCCAAAAAGCATCTTTCCAATGAAATGCACTTATAAATCAGATACAATAAACTAAATTGATAAATAATGTACAATTTCATTGACATGTGTCCCAAGTTAGCAAATGGTCCCATGCCTAGGGTATGTTTACTCTGATACACACAAAATAAAATCAAACAAGGCCCACTTCGAACTTATCAATGAATTAGATACACATACAAGAGTATGACAGATTGGCATTTTCCAATATGAAAGAGAGAGAGAATCAATACAAACTTTTGACATCAACATCCTTAAAAAGAAACAAGGAACAATAATAAATATGAAATTTTTACACAAAATTTACAAAATCAAAGTATAAATAACAAACATCTTTGTTCACATTCATACATCCTCCAACCCCTTTTTATGCATCTATATTCCCATCTTTTTCATCCTTGCTTTCCAAATTGGTTCCAAACAATCCAACAAAACTTATAATTTAGGAAGAAAAAAAAAACCAACAAACAAATATAGAATCAACAAGAACACTTAAGTTTTGATTTTTAACACAAATCAAGAAGAAAGAATATGTGATCAAGCAAATGACCCCCCCCTTTTTATTCTTCATTCAGAGGGTTTGGTCTTGAACCTGTAAAGAAGCTTCTTCTTCTTAGAAGTTTGGTTATCAAATGTGAGCACAACCTTGCCCGTCTCCCCGATTTTGAAGCTGCAACAGATCACTTGCTCGTCATTTGCCCCGATTTTCCTCGACTTGTTTACAATCCAAGTGTATCCACCTTCAGCACTTGGGTCGAACTCCGCCCCATAGGCGACTTCCCAACCTACAACCCTCGCCTCCCAAACCAACGTGCAAGCCTGCAAAAAGATGATCGGGCGTCAGATGAACCCCATTTTTTAGACTCAAGAATGGTATTAGTTAATATGCTAAACAGTGACAGTTCATGTGCTAAACAGTCACATCTTGAAATGTAAAAGTTCAATGTGCTAATCAGTGATATCATTCTGCTTATTTCCAATTTACTTATTTGAAACATAAGAATGATTAAGGAACACACGATGAATTACCTCGGTGATTGGCAATTCAATGGTGTGTTTGCACGTAGGCTTGATCGTTTCCTCGATAGCAGGATCGGAAGCGGTGAATTCTTGGTCACCCTCATTGCTTAGGCCACCATATTGAACTTGTACTTGCTCAGGTGCTATGTATCTGATACAAACACAACAAAACATTACAATCTTATTAATTATCCAAAGCTCAAAAAAGTAAAACATATGTAACAAATTTAAAGAAATACAAAACAATATTTACTCACTTGAAGAGAGTCTCAGTAGTCTTAGTAGGGCCAGCAAACACAAACTTGCTCTTAGTTCTTTGAGTCAGGAATGGACTAATCAATCTATTGTAAGCCACATACCACCATGGCACATTGATAAACAACTTCACATAACAAAAAGAAAATCAAAATTGTTAATCAAAACACAAAATCCACATTCAAAATCACCACCACAATCAAATCAAGTACACATGGTATGAATACTCAATAGCTTAAGATCAATTAATACTGTTCAATGATAACAACTAATACTGTTCAACAGAGCAACTAATACTGTTAAAAATAAACACCAGTTTAGTACCTGTTTGGCAACAAATTCAGGATAATTATCCTGGAGAAGCTGGAGGGCCTGATTGGTAGCTTGCCTAAGTTCCTTCTTGAACAAAATCAAGCCAGGTGAGTTCTTAAGATCAGTAACTTGCACAATTGTGCAAATCCCATCAGGTGAGAAATCAAGTCCCCTGACATTCTTCTCAAGAAACTGAATATACCACCTCAGGAACTTAGCCCTCTTTTCAGCATCAGCAAAAGTGGCGTTGTACAATTCCTTATCCTGGAATTCACCAAAAGCGTTGTAACAAACAGGGTGCCCTTCTTTATCCACACCCTGCATGTAGACAACTTTTTCGAGGCCTTGGATGATTCCTTCTTCTTGTAACAGTTCATCGATCTTGAATTCTTTGCGCCAGGCTACGACGCTTTTGAGCATGGCGAAAGCTTCTTTCACTTTGAAGTCGCGGGCGCGGAGGAATTTGAGCAGAACGACGTCGCTTCGCTCGTCGGCCAGGAGTGGGATACCCCAGATGGAGACTTCTTCTCCGGTGGCGGAGGTGGGGCGGTTTCTTCGGCGGCTGGGGCGGCGGCGGGTTCCTCGCAGGGAGGTGGGACAGGGGCGGTGGCGGTGACTTCGTGGACTACTATGGTTTCTTTGATTTCCTCCGCGGCTTCGGTTGGTTTCTCTTCGGTTTTTTCGATGGGGGTTTCTGAGGGCGGTGGATGGGCGGCGGGTTCTTCGATTTTTTCAACCGGGACTTCTTCTTTCACCGGCTCCGGCGGTGGAACCTCCGCCGGAGTTTCGCAAGATTCGATTTTTTCCTCTGTTTTTGGCTCGTCTTCTTTTTTCTCTTCAGTTTTTGGTTCTTCTTCTTCCTTCTTTTCTTCAGGCTTTGTTTCTTCTTCTTCCTCTTTTTTCTTCGGGTTTAGGCTCCTCCTCCTTGGCCGGCGGCGGCGGTGGTGGGGCGGTGAATTCGTGTTTGTTGAGGGCCTCCTGAATCAAAGCCTTGAATTCATCCAAAGCTTTCTTTTCGGGATCGACGAGATCATCAACCTTGTTGCTTTCCTCTTTAAACGAGGCAGATTCAGCAACCTTCTCCCCCTCCGCCGGCGCCGCCTCCTTCTCCGCCGCCTCTTCCACCGCTTTCTCAACCGGCTGCGGCGGCGCGTCCTTCTCTACAACATCTGCCGCAACAGGCTTCTCCGCCACCAGCACAACCACCACCTCCTCCGCCGCACACGGCGCCTCTGCAATCGTCTTCTTGGTTTCCTCAGCCATCACAACAAATACTGAAATCAACAAACGAAATCAAACCAAGATTGAATTTTTACGAAAACCCTTTTGCGATAAAGCAATTCGGATTGAGATAGAGAGAAAAAAGGGACTGATTTGAGAGAGAAAAGATTAGAATGAGGGGGGAATTTGAAGAGAGTAGGGAGAGAGAGGGAGTGGTCTTTGTAATTGTAGAGAGGAACAGTCTGTCAAAGTGTTGGAATTTTTGCCAGCTCGTTACCACTCTTGTTGTGGGCCCCACTTTCCACCTCTTTTTTTTTTTTTTCCTTCAAAAATCAAATCTACATTTTTTTTTTTTTTTTATTTTGAGATATTTCCCTTTTATGTGATGGATTTAGTTGTTTAAACTATTTAAGGCATATTACTTTTATAGTTTTATTTAACCATAATTCTTTTGCACTGTTTGAGATTTTCCCAATCAATTCTTAATTATCTGTTATGTGTATTAAATAAACAATTTATTATGTACTATTACTTAATTTAGAATTTGCGTTTAAATAGAATGTATAGCTGTATTACAATAAAGGGGCCCGCACTATAAAAACATATAATAATTTTTTTTTTATATTAAAAACCTAGGAGCAATTTCTTTGACAAATTACAACAGATTTATTTTTGAAATTTCATAATTATGGATCACAAAATTAGTAGTAATTATTTATTTTCTATAATTAGAGGTATGGAAATTTTATAACGATTTATTATCATAAAATATTAAATATTAAATAAATTTATATTACTATTCAAATAAAATCAATACATCAAAATACCAAATTGTGCATAGAGTCTATTTTGAAGCCATCAAAGATAACTGATCAGATAAATTTAGATTAAACCCCAATAAATTATTTTTAGTTCAATCAACTCTCGATTAATCAACGAATAATTAATTAATCATGTTCCACTTTACTAAAACAATTAAATTGTATTTGAGAAGATTTTACTATATTTACCGTTCATTACTATTTTATTGTTGGAAAGAATTCACATTTTTAATTAATATTTTACCCGCAGGAAAGGGGATTTTGTCTTGATGTGAAAAATAATGTATTGCAATATGAAGTCAAATACAATAAACAATTTATACATGTAGAATTTCAAAATATTATCTTATAATATCATATATCATGACAAACTTAGTAAATATCTCTAGAGAAATAAATGTTAACATGCTAATCGAGTCTTACTGTAATAGATAAGGCTTGCTATTTTGTCACACGGGCATGTCAATTTCAAGAATCAATGAATAAGCTGACATCCCGTGTAATTAAATAAATCATTGAGATAGAAAATGAAATTTTGTGGACTTTGTTGGTATCTTCAGGGTCACTATTAATTTATTAAACAAGATAAAGATTAGAAAAAAAAAAAAAGATTTTCAAGAGATAAGTTAAAAATTTAGAAGTACAAATTCTCAGGAATTCAGATCTTCTTGCATTTTTCCGATATAATTTTCGTAAAAGGATTAATTTTCTTTTTACGATTTATTACAAGTAAAAATTTATGTAAACTCTAGTTATGAATAAAATTTTAATTTTTTTAATATTATTATTACATATAAAAATTATTATTATATATCAAAAAAAATATCGTTGTTAAAAAAATAATATATTTTTAAATAATAATAATTTTTTTAAATAACGATATTTTTGGTGCATAAAAATAAAAATAATAATGTTCATGTATAAATTAGCTTTACAAGATTAGTGCTCTTTAATTCATCTCTTATGTAAATTAATTTCAGCTCATATTTTTTTGTATGTAAATAGATATTAAAATATAAAAATAATATAATCCTATGTTGTTTGCTATATATTCTTTAACAAGTCTTTCACTTAAAAAAAAAAAATATTAATGAAAGCAAAAACCCATTTCACTTGATGCATGATTAAATAAAACCATTAATCACTACTCATTTACATATATCTGTATTAATTAGTATTATTTTTAGAATCATGATAGAAATTACGAAATTAACGGCAGTTTCATCGATATCAACTTCATCTTCATATTCGAACGTTTTTTTTCATAAAAGAAATCCTTTAACTTTTTCCAGCACGATAAAGTTGTCATAAATTAACAAAATCAAGAAAAGGAAACATTCTTTTTATTATAAAAAAAAACTCATAGTCCTATAGATACTTATTTAATTTTATACAAGTACTAATTTATTGGAACAGCTTGTAACAATCTGTCAAATGATCCCACCTTTGTGCATAAAAATTTCATTACGTTTTTCTCCGTAATCATCGTCATTGTAGAAAAAGCCGGCTTACCAAACGCAAACAGCTAGTTAAATACTTAAATTAAATTGGAATAATATTTTTTAAAAGCAAAAACATACTAATAAATAATAAAAATAGGTGATGAAGATAGATACAGAATGATGAATGTATAGGTAACGGGTGGCAGTAGCAGTTGTCTGTGGGCCCACCAGCCTCCGTCTTTCATGCGCTAAAGCAATCCAAAGCTGTTGGCCGATCTTTCTTTGCTGTCTTTTTCTTACTTAAAAAATATCGATTTAATTACTTAATTTTTCAATCAAATTTTGGAAGTATTATCATTTTTCATATAAATATGGAAGATGGTGTAATAAGATAGAAAGGTTTATTAGTCGTTATACACATATATTTAAATAGTTATGTCAATATATAATTAACTAGTGTTATATTTATTATTTATTGGTATAGAACCTTTCAACAAACTAGGTATATATGATCTCAATTTGAAATAGTAGAATGAGCAATATTCCTGTTAATCAGGTGTATACATGAACTTTATCATTATTATGTATAAAAATTATTATAGTTATGCACAAAATTTTTTATTGTTTTGAAATATAAAATATTTTTTAACAGTGATAATTTTTATGCATAACAGTCATAATTTTTATACATAAAAATGATAATTTTTATACATAACAAATGATTTTTTAAAAAATCTTTTTTTACTTAATCATCATATATGTATATATTTAGATATTTTTGTCTATTAAAATATCATAATTGCAATAAAAAAAAATAACATTATAGACAAATTATTATGTGAAATTTGTCCCTATTTTGAAAATGATATCATTGCACTTATAAATTGATATTACAATTTTTATAAATTAATATTTATAATATTTAATGTTATGATCTCAATTTACAAGTGCACTAATATCAATTAAAAAATATTATAATATTAATTTATAAGTATAATAACATAAATTTTATATTATAAATAAATTTCACCAAAGATCTTTTTTAAATTATAATATATATTTTTTCGAACAATTTAAATTATAATATTTGAGTAAATAAAAATTTTATACTTTAGAAACAAGAGTTACGTTAGGTGCCACTTATGTCGAAATCCGTTAGGAAATAGTAGAACTTTTGTTATGCGATAATGCATCAAATCTCTATTGAAAGTTTAGTTAATTAAATTTGTCAAAATTATTTATTTCAAATTAATAGAAATTTGAGTTATTTTGATTCGATTTAATTTTTCATTGGGATAATTTTTATGTCAACAAATTTTTAATCGATCTTGTGTGAAACTTGTTCACTGTAAAATTTATTTAATATTTATAAACTTGATCGTTTAATTATCAGAACTAATATTCTTTAGTAAATCACATCTTTCAATTGTCACAACTAATAACATTATATATAAGTTATACCCTTCATTTATATAATTCAATTTTACGGATTTCTCAATGTGAAATTTGTTCACGGTATATTTTTCTTAAATTTTAATTATAGTGATGAAAACCAATATTATTTTAAATTGAATATTCTAATAAAAAGTATCTCCAAAATATAATTGTAACGATGAAATTTCAATCCAAAAATGATTTTTTTACGCTACTTGTACACTACAACTCATCGACTTTTTAAGGTGTTGTACCACTTATAACATGTTGTATAGTACAATACATTATGAACATGATATAATATTTTGGGGGAAATTATTATTTTAGATCAATAATATGGGGGGTTGTATTTTAAGAGCAATAATTTTATGGACTTAGATATATAGGATAATATGCTTTAAAATCTGTAAATATAGGATGATATCTTTTGAATTTTGAAAATATAGGAGAATCAAATTGGAATAAGCTCAAATCAGCCTGAAATGTCACGTGAGTTGACGATAATCCTACATTTATAGATTTACAAACTTATGAATATAGGATACTATATTTTTAAAATCAGTAAATATTTTAGGACGATCTTGCAATATTTCAACCCGATTTGGATTTATTACATTTACAAATTTAAAATATATTATCCTATATTTTCAAGTCCATAAAATTATTGTCCTTAAAATAGAATTTCCCTAAATTATTGGTTTTCCTCAATATTATAAAACATTTGAGAAAATAAAAATTTTATACTTTAGAAACAAGAGTTACGTTAGGTGCCACTTATGTCGAAAATCCGTTAGGAAATATAAGAAAGTTTATTTTTTTCCTTAATCACCATATATGTATATATTTAGACATTTTGGATTTCATTTAATTTTATACCATAATTGTAATTGATTTTTTTTTTTTTTAGTTTTTTGATTCGATTAAATTTTTCATTGGGATAATTCTATGGTTCAACGGCCAAAAGGTTTAGTTATTATTTTTTTTTCTAGTTTTTTTAAATTTTTGATTCGAGGTTTAATTATGAGGACTAATATTCTTTAGTGGTTCATGTTGGGGAATTAATTCACGGATCTAATCGGGATGAATATTTAAATACAAATTTATTTATAACAATTATTTTCTAGCATGAATTAATCCTATATTAATTCAAATAATAATTATAACAAATAAAATCAATATTATATTAAATTGAATATTCTAATAAAAAAGTCCTCCAAAATATAATTGTAATGATGAAATTTGAACTTATCGATTTTGGAATGGCAATGGACTTGTCGATAAGAACAACTCAAAAACTTTTTAAGTATTATTAGTCCTTGCTTTATAATGTATTGGAAGTAAAGTGAACAATTATGAACGGGAAAAAAAATTTTTGGGAAAATATTATTTGTGGATTTAATTTAATTTTTAAGAACAATAATGGAATTGTACTTGGGGATGAAGAAATCATCCTATAAATATATAGAATTTGAAGAATATTTTTAAAACATGGAATAGGGAGAAAAAAATTTTCTTAATCTCAAGAAATCTTGAATATATCTCTTATATTCTTTTAATCCACAATTAAAATATTCCACAAAAATGTGAATATAGGATGGTTATTTTCAAAAAAAAATAAGGATAAAAGATTCCAAGATTTGGATCTTCTTAAATTTATGAGATATTTACAAATTTAAAACATATCTTCCATAATATATTTCCAAAAAATCATGAAAATCTTTGTTTTACTTATTCTTTCCAAACAAAATTGTCATATGAATAACTTAGTGGGAGATTTTTTGAATTTAATGAGATAAAATTTATTTTATAATAGATATCTTATTCCAAACAAAATTTATTAAAAAATTTTCATATTTATTATATATATTTATGTAAAAAACAATAAAAAATATAAATATATTTTTATTTTATTTTAAAACATCACTTTTTCAATATTGGACTTTAACAAAAATTCATATTGATATCATCTTTAAGGGGGCCTTTAAGGAACAAAGATTAAACATCCTGGATCTTGAATAATCAATATTGAGCCACAATATTATTAAAATCTTAAATAAATATTAATTAATTAAAATACATAATTAATATCAGACTATCCATTTTAAATATATATTATTTTTTCTCAATATGGCTCCGATTATTATTTCCGTGTTTAAGATTATCTAGCCCATTAATTAATTCAAGCCATGAAATAGCTTTCCATTAATTAATATCTTTTATCCCTAGTAAATGAAGCGGTATCAACATTATTATCCATATTTAAAGGAAACTAGTAAATAATTTAAGATTAAGTATGATAAAACTTATGAGGTTTGATTATACAAATCGAAAAACATTTTTTCCAAACGATTCTCCCAGATAAATCTTAGCAAGTATGTGACCAATAATATTGCCCAAGATACATTTTATTGAATCTCGTTGATTCTCTATTTATAATAAGTTTAAAGCAATAGTTACTAACCACACGTGATCCTATTTAAGGGGCGAAGATTAAGAAATAACGAACCATCGAGGTCTAATTCTTTCTAGTTGATTTCAAGAATTTGTCCCCTTGTAGGTGGTCTTTTCTTAGTAAGTGACTTGTCCTTGCATTAGTGTAATCTGGGGTCATCAAACAAGCCTCAATCGAGTTTTACACGCCAACCTTTCACGATGGATTGTTCATTTCCATCTAGATCGTGAATGATGTACTTTTTGGTTACAAGGAACCATTAATTTAATCTTACGTGATCCGGTATCACTAAATTAACTACAATGTAACTACTTGTTTATTTATTGAGGTAATTATGCGATAAATATATGTAAGATTAGATGATATTTAAAAAATGGATGATAAACAATTTATTTGAAAAATAAGTCCTCATCGATTATACAAAGTAAAAGCATACTTTTAAAAGATAGTAGAGCTTGTTCATGGTTGAAAGTGAATTAGAATGGTTAATAATTTAGGCTTTTAAAGTTAATGGTTTAGGGTTTAGATTTAGGGTTCATTGTTCATCTAAAACCTAAACCATGAACCTTAAACAACATTACCTTATAACTATTGGGTTCACCTGATGTTTGGAACCACTTCGCGGGGTTAGGATCGCCCGGGTGGTTCCGGAATTGGTATTTTAAAAATGAAAAAAAAAAAAAAAAATAAGCCCATTCGAGATTCGGGGTGAACTTGTTCATATCCTTGCGATTGCCTTCGGGCGAAGATTGCCCGGGTTGGTCCGAAGTCACATAAAAAACTTTAAAAAAAAAACTGAAAAACAAAAGTTAATTTTTTTTTAATTGCTGCAAATGGGTATAAAATTAAATGAAATCCAAAATATCTAAATATATGCACATTTGGTGATTAAGGAAAAAAATAAATTTTCTTATATTATATTTTCAAACATCGTCAAAAATTAGCGTCTTAAAAGACAATCTATAAATTATTGGCTTAGAAAAACATTATTCCTCAATATTATAAAACACTATTTAACACTGTCAAACAAAATAGCCACACACATTAAAATTGGACGGATACAAAAAGAAAATCATACAGTTTTAAATATGCACGGAGGAAGTATATATAATTCATAAATTTATTGAATGAGAGCATAGTTTATTGGGTGTGCATTCCCACGCTTTTCATTGTAAAAAAAATATCTGTAATGTTCATTGTTTGTAGCG
The DNA here is from genome assembly GCA_037126765.1 of Stenogyne calaminthoides. NCBI lineage: Eukaryota > Viridiplantae > Streptophyta > Magnoliopsida > Lamiales > Lamiaceae > Stenogyne > Stenogyne calaminthoides. The sequence goes on from JBBCBC010000142.1 coordinate 71,841, forward strand.
TTTCGGGGCACACATGAAAGCAACTTCACAAGCAAAAAATAGAAATGTAATTTTTTGGAAAAAAAAGACCCATATTCACATCTACATTCATACAAACAATTATGAAATGTAACAACAAACTTTAATGTCCAAACCCTCAACCATAAAACTCAATCATTTGGCATCTGCCGTGGGAACACAGTGTTTTTTTTTCCTCTCATTAAATTTGCAGATTTGGTATTTTTCTCATTAAATTTGCAGTATTTGGTACAAAATAATTGAACAACATCAAGTAACATAAATGAACATTGTGTTCTTTGAACAGCCACCCAACATTTTCAGGGTTCCTGTTTTTGCTCATTTGTTCTAAGAACAAACTATCCGTCTTTTCATTTTATTATTTTTTTGGAAAAACGGTAAATAGTATAAATAAATAGCAAAATAACAATCGGTTAATCGAAAAATAAAAAAAAATTACACTAGACTAGTCATGTATACGTATTACATCTCAAAATCACATTGGACAAGACTAAAATATTAATTAATTATATTAGATCAAAACGAGGTTACAGAGCCAAAACACAACCCAAAAATAGGGTGAAAAAATTAATGAAATGTGGTAGCATACATAAGTGAACAGATAAGATTATACACCACAAAATCATCGAAACAAAAATCACAAATTCAACCGAAACTAACCAATTTATAACAAACAATAGAAATCACAAAATCGTTTATTTTGCCTTTAAAAAAAAATTAAGTTCGTTTTGGATTTAATCTTGATTTCACAATCCTTTTTCTTTGGTTGAAATGTGGTAGATTTCAAAAAAATAGTTGTATTCCTCACTTTTCAAACTTGATAGATATTTCACCAACCCTAACAATTTCTTTATTACTGCAGCCTGAGGATTAAACTTAGGTTCATTTTCCAATCATTGAAATGTTTTTTATGAATTGTGGTCATAGATCTTGAATATTCAAGCCAACTTCTAATCTCATCCCAAATTGCACAAGTAATTTGTTATATTGAAAAAAAAAAAGATGAAGTGAGGATTATTGTTCGGATTTACAAAGGGACATACCTTTTCAATATCAAGATAGGGAGGTTGTAAGTGGATGTTTGCAATCTATTCCAAAGAGTCAACCACACAATGAAAGATGTTTTTGAGGTATGAATTCCTTCCAAATCATATCTTCCAAGGGTTTTAAAAAATTGAGAAATTTCCATGTTCAAAACAACATGAATAGACATATAGGATGGGACTAGGAACAAAATGATGAGCAAATCAATAGTATGAATGGTGTGAGAACCCCTATACATAGTACAAAGATGGTCACAAATATATTTTGCGATTACTAGAAGAGCTAGTATCGTTAAAGATAAGGATATACATCCATTAAAAACGATATGTACGGATCGATAAATAAAAAGTCAAATTAACACAAACAAGTCATGTATAAAATATTACATCTCAAACACTTATTTGATACAAGATTACATGATTACAAGACTAAAATAATTTTATCTTTTTCAAAATTTTTTTTAAACTAAACTATTTTTTTTTAACAACTAGGACTATCTTAAGTCTTAAATTTTTTTGTTTTAACAAATATTTGAACAATTTAAATTTTACCCAGCAAATTCCTAAATAATTTTTTTTGTTTTTTAATACTAAACTATTTTGATTTTGCCCACATGGAACATAAGTCATCCTCACATGGTTTAGTAATCATTAAGTAAAACCAATACATCTCGATTATTGATAATTTTATTGATGAATATAAATATTTATATTTTATATTAGATTAATATAAATAAAATAGTGATGAATGATCAGACTCTTTAAATTATAGTGTGCATAGTTAAGATGAAGCACATCAAATAAAAAAATAGTTAAAGGATCTTTCAAAATAAAAGTTAATAGTTAAAGGACTTATTAAAACAAAAAAATTTTTTCCAACTTTGAACATTATTGAGAATGGGCCGAGTTTAATATTGAGCCTTGACAATATTATGCATGGACGAAAGTCCAATATTGACAAATGGGTAACATTTGTGGGCCCAAATATAATCTAAAGCTTAAATGGGTTGGACTACTAATTAGTAAAACACTAAACCTTAATACCAATTAATGAGTCAGTAAAAATTAAATTAATTACTAATTAATTATATTGAATAAATAATTAAATGAACCAAATTTATGAAAATTTCAGTAGACATTGAGGGAAATTAATCATGTGGTAAGTAAGATTATATTATGCATAATCATCGAAATGCAATCAAATTCAACCGAAATTAACCAATTTATATTGTACAATTAATTAAGTTCGTTTATTTTGCCTTTAAAAAAAAAATTAAGTTCGTTTTGGGTAACTGTGATTTCTAAATTTTTTTCTTTGGAACAACGTGCATGTGATTTCAATCTCTTTTTTCCCCGATATTTCCCCAACCCTAACTATTTCTTTATTACTGCAGCCTGAGGATTAAACTTATTATATTACATTATCCTATAAACAATGAAATGTTTTTTTTAAAAAATCTTCCTTTGGCATATTCAGGAAGCCAAATTAATTATTTGGGGGCCGTTTTAGGGAAAAACCACAAATTTATTATATTAAAAATCAGCCTAAATTTATTAAGCCCACGACAATTAAGCCAGTTTTTGAGAAAAAAAACAGATAAATGAAAAAACATCTGATTACTACCTCCGAACCCACCTAATGTTTTTTGCTTACCTTTCTAAAAAAAAAAAATTGGGTGCAAAAATTGATAATTTTCCATGTTGGCCAAACATAAATGTCATCAATAGACAAATATGATGGTGACTAGGAACAAAAATGATGAGGAAATTACATTCCGTATAAATAGAGGGAATATGACCCTTATCATCATATCTATAGTCTACATATATTTTTCGTATCGTTAAAGATAATATTTTCTATAGGAAAAAAACACATATGAGACGACCGTGATACAAATTAACATAAATTAATAATTTTTTCTTTTAATCTTTTTTAATTTTAAAATATTAAAGCGCTAATCTTTTTAAGTTTTTTTAAACTACACTTTAGGTTTAACAACTAGGGATTATCACAGTCATAAATTTCCGTCGCTGCCCTTTTCGACAAATATTACCCTCATAATCCGCGTCGCTCCATTTCCCCGATTAAAATTCAGGGTACCTCCACGTTTTTTTTTAATACAATACTATTTTCAGCTAAAGCCCACATGGAACATAAGTCATCCTCACATGGTTTAGTAGGCCACGAATTAGGACCATCCTACCTCGATTACTGTCCGCTTCTTTATTTTAGAATATAAATATATATTTTATATTGTATTAATATATTATATCTGTATATAATGATGATATCATACTCTAAAAATTATAGTGTGCGTTGAAAAAGATGAACCAATAATTTTGCACGCAGGATTGAAAAATAAAAAATAAAGAAGAATGAATAATTTTATCCTCTTTGGTTTTATTTAAAAAAGTATTATTTTAAGAACTTTTAACATTTTGAGAATGTTACTGTTTAAATTGAGCCTTGACAATATTATACATGGGCCTAAGTCCAATATTGACAAATGGGTAACATTTGTGGGCCCAAATAGAATCTAAAGCTTAAATGGGTTGGACCACTAATTAGTAAAACACTAAAACTTAATACTACTAATTAATAAGTCAGTAAAAATTAAATTAATTACTAACTTTCTAAAAACTTGAATAAATTATCGAAATGAACTCTATAATTTATGAAAATTTCAAATCCACAGACTGTAAAGAGGTGTTAAAAAAAACAGAATAGATGCATCTCAATTGCACGTATCTTGGAATTATTATTAAAATGAAAATATTGTTGAACTTTAGACATTTTAACAAATGATCATGAGAACGGGCCTAATTTAATATATATATATATATATTTATTTTTTGGGCTTCAAGCCCAATAGGGCAGAGGCCCAATTGATCAGTTAATCAATGCAGTGTTTTATACTAGTATGACAATGATTGTCAAATTAATTTAGTTAGGTGAATAGTAACTGCATACATCAAAACAACAATTTTCTTATTCTTAATGATTTTAATCTTCCTTTGGCATATTCAGGCTTGCCAAATTAATTATTTGATGTATTAGGCAGAACTAACTCTGAAATAAGCCTTTTGTTTGTACGATACATTACAACCACCTAGCTCAATAATCAAGGTGTCATTCAAGTAGTTAATTTATAATATATCCCTAACCCATAAAGCTTGATATAAAGAGTGAATTTTATGAATACCCAAATTAATTTAAACTTTAATTATTATAGCCTTATTAATAATGTATTTTTAATTATACAACTTATTATCTTTAAAAAGTTACCCATGTTCGGCTCTATTTTTTTTTTATTAGGCCATAAGAGGGCAGAGGCCCAATTCCCAAACCAAAATATATTGGTAAAAGGGTAAAAGCAAGAGGAAAGATAAATGGGCTGGTGGTTTTAATGGGCTGGGCTGGAGAAAACGAAAAGGGCCGGTAAAATGAAATCTTGTCTCTCATTTTCCTTTTTCCAGTTTCTTCAATCGGCTGCCGTCGCCCACGGCGATGAACCACCTGACCACCTCTGACCTCTCTCCGATCTCACGGAATCCGCTCTCTTCCTCCAATTTCCAGTTTCTTCAATCGGCCGCCGGCTCCAAGACGCCGTCGCCCAAGCCTAAGCCAAGCCATCCACCTCTGTTCCCTCTCTTTCCATTAAAGATCTCAGGCCACCCGCTTTTTTTCTCCCTCACATCTCTGGTAAAGTTACTCAAGAATCGAAATTTGTTAAATTAGGGATTGTTGGGGGTGTTAAATGTTCAATTAGGGATTGTTGTGGGTGTTAATATGCTGGGATTTTCATTTTGGGATGCAATGGATTTAATATGCAATTCCAGAGAATATAAATCATAGTATTAGTTAAAACGTCAGCTGCCATTCTCAAATTTGTGAAACACAAAGTAACTTGGGCGTGTTGGGTGGTAGGATTACAGGCACTTTTTTCATCCCTATAAACACGGGTTATATGCTGTTACTGGACACTGTATTTTATAGTAGAAGAATTATGTTTAGAATCAAAGTTTTATTCCGTCAAAAAACTAAGTTTTATATGCTGTCACTGGAGTCTGGACAAAGTTTTATTACTGGACAACTTAGGATAGAATTAAGTATTAACTTGTCAACTTATGATAGTTGTGAAATATGCATTTGGATTATATTTATAAGAAAAAAAAAAAAACAGGGTTAGGCTACGGCTCTTAATGGCCCGTTTAAAAGTGAACCGCTAAGGCCTAACCGTTTAGGCCCGTGGCCTTGTAGGGCTGACCCGTTTAACATCTCTTGTTTTGTTCACGAGGAAATCTAGGAAATAAGCTCAAGAAAGATCTCACAATTTCTTTAGTCTTTTGGGTGTTAAAATTCGATTTTTAGCGTGTAAATTTGTAGGTTTTCATGTGAAATTGCTAGAGTATATATCTACTTGGCTGATTTCTGACGATTAATGGATAATCTCTTTATGTGTTATGGGCGTATTGTACTTTGAAGGTTCTTTTTTGTTTTAATTTGTGAAATTGACGGAAATTTTGTGCATTTGATTTGGATTAGGTCTTGTAATAAGTGAAAAAGGTTATTTGTTTGGGTAAGAGCCAAGTTGGTGCAGTTCAAGATGATAAGCTCAACATTGATCAAGAAATGGAAGCCCTTGACTTCCTCCATGGATTCCCTAAGCTCCCAGTTCTTGCAGAGATGTTCAGTCAGTGGAACAGCAAAGGGGAAAGCCAAGATCAAAGCGGGGCAGCCATTGAAGCGATCGAAGGTCACCACAAAAAAGGTGGGATCAGGTTGACCAATGCTTGACAGCCCCTCCCCCACTCAGACACTTGAAGCCCAAAGAAAGGAATAGGGAAGCTGAGAGAGAGAAAATGGGGCTTATAAGCAATGCCAACGAGCAAGCTAAAAAGATGCTGAAAAAACAGGGCGATGAATTTGATAAACCTATGATCATGGGAACCACGGGCATGGATTTTATCACTTTAGGTTTAGTTGATGCTGATAAGATTCCTAAGTATGAATTGAGTGTGGAGGATGGACGAAGATTGGCTAAGGAGTATAGTAGGGTGCTCATGAGGAAGCATCGAGCAAGGCAGGCTGCAGAGTCGACATTGTTGAGGTTGAAGAAGGAAGCCATTGAGGCATTGCCGGAGGGTCTGAAAGCAGCTGCTTTAGTCCCAGATGTGACTCCTCTTCCGATTAATAGGTACATGGCTACGGTGACTCCTCCAATTGAAGGGCATATGGATAGACTCAATGAGGCAGCAAGGAAGAGTGTTGGTTTAAAGAAGATGAGATGATGGAGGTTAGAATGCTGTTTTCTTGATTATTGATTATCAGTTTTTATGCCCTTTGAAGTAATGTTGGAGGCTTGGAGCTTTATGCTTTTATAGATTAAGGGTGTGCTTGGTTTGAATTCTTCAATGGTTGGTAATGAAAATCTCTTTGGAATAAAAGGGAGGGATAAAAATTGATTATTGGAAATAAGAATGAGGAAGAAAAATGATTGTTAATTGGAGAAATGATTAAAATTTTGAGTCTCATTACTCATCTTTCATTTTCATTAACCAACACTATTATATCATTCATTGGACCCATGTTTGGGGAACTGCTTAATCGTATACAGAGAGAGCTTTGAATTGAATGATATGAGTTGAGCCCATCGACAGCAAAGAATAAAAACCCAAGTTTTACTTGTTTTCAGTTGTAGCAAATCATCGTCTAATAACATGATGATAAATAGCAATCATCTGGAAAAGTTGAGCTTAGAATCAAAAGTCACTGATTTTATACTTTTCGTTACAAACAAGACTGAACTGGAAATTGAAGGATTTTCAGTTTACTCAGATTTATATATTGTTGCTAAAAGTAAATCACATTATCCAAGTTAGAGTTTTCAAATGATGTTTGTTTACTTTTTGAGTTGATTAAATTCATTAAAGCCAAGACAAAATCAAATACAAGAACCCTTCCTTAAATATGAGAAAGATCCTGCTACCCAACATTTCACATGATCAAATCAAGAAAAGATAAACATACAGCAGATAAAGCATCACATTGACTTTCCAACAGATACCTATGTTTAGTATGCTTCATGTTACTCAGATGGAATTCAGCACGGTTTGAATCAGCTCTTTTGATCTTCTTATAATGATAATTAGGAAATCAAACAACAAACTACTTTATAATCGTATACTATACTATAATCAATTAAAAGAAAAGATAAAACTATGTTAATAGCATGCCTTCATGTAATTAGGATGAAATTCAAAAAATACTATCGAGTTTGAATCATCTTATATCTTTAGTAAGGGGGTAAAAAATAAAAATTAACTGGTTTTAAAGAAGTGATTAAAATTACTTTGATTATGAAAAAATAATTAAGTAGTATTGATAATGTTTGTCAGAAAATTCAAAAAAAGTTGATAGTGTTTGAATCAGCTCTTTAAATGTTTTAAAATAAGATTAAGGAGCTCAAAAAACAAACTATTTTTATAATCAATTAAAAGGAAAGATAAAACTATAAAAACTATTTATGCTTCATGTAACTAGGATGGAATTCAGAAAAGTACTATCAAGTTCAAATCAGCTTATTGCTTTAGTAAATCTCACTCAAAAGCTGGTCTTTAAATGTTTTAAATTAATTTTGAAAAAATCCAAACCTAAAAATCTAAATCAACAAATCATAAAAATCATAAAGAAGGGTTGTAGGCATAGGTGAACATGAACCATTGCAATTGGTTCTCCTAATTTTTCATTCATTTAAATAATTTAAATTAAATTTTGGAAAAAAATTTAAAATTTAATTAAATAATTTTTAAATTAATCCAAAAAAATAGAGAATGGTTCATGGTTAAATTTTTTTTAATTTCATGATTTAATTTTTAACTAAAAATAATTTTTTTTAAAAAATTTAAATTATTTAATTGTAATGGTTCATGGTAAAACCTTCATCAACTAGTTTTGGACCACTTTCATTCAAAAGCCCGTTCAAGGTGGGCATATTTAGTAATTAGACAAGCTCAAACATAATATCATGAAAACCAAATGAATAAATCAAGTTTTTGTCTTTTCTCTTAAATACATAAGATCTTATTTATTTAAAAAACTGAGTCTAACAACTTTAAAAATAAGTGTTTCTCCATAACTTTTTAGAGATGGCAAACAGGCACTAAATCTCACTCAAAAGCTGGTCTTTTCATCTTCTTATAACGATTTTGGAAATCAAAGTTATCAAACAACAAATCATAAACAATCATTAGGTTGTAGGCATAGGGCGGACGCACCTCGAAACAATGTCCCACCTCAAATTTTCATTGCAAAATATCTTATATGCTCCTAAAAAATTTAAAATTTCATAAATATTCTTGATATTACAAGAAAATAGAGAATTGCTTATAAACTTTTTTTAACAATTCTACAAATTTTTCAACGAAAATAATTTTGTCCATAAAATTTTATTGGATAGCGGTTCGTGGTAGAGCCTTTACACTAGTTTTGGACATAATATCATGAAAACCCAATGAATAAATCAAGCAATGTCTTTTCTCTTATATACATAAGATCTCGGAAGACAAACAAACGCCGTTGTTGTAACCAAACTAATACCCCCGAGAAGCCAATAGAAGTAGTCGAGATGAGCCTGATTCAAGTTATTCGAAAACCAACTATCGAACCCATCTCGACTCGCTGTCTTCTCGACTATAGATATCAAAAAAACTACTCAAATAATTCCCGATCCCGAATATGCTAATGTATAGGGCGAGTCCTATACTTTTAAGTTCGCCAGGAACTTGATCATAGAAAAACTCCTGAAGACCAACCATGACGAACACATCAGAAACACCGAACAGCAAGTACTGTGGGGCCAGCCACCACATGCTCATCGGCAGCGTGGCAGTTGGGTCGTCCACCAGCCCTGCAAGCATTGCTTTGTCGAGAAACCTGTATGTATCAAACACATCGAAATAAAATTAATGCAAAATACAGGAACAGGCCCTGTGCCAAATCAATTGGAGCGTAGTTATGCCTTTTTTTTTTGGTTTATGGATCAACTTTTGGGGTTAAAACACGGTCATAGACGGGGATAAAGACGACGATGGATAAGCTCATCAGAGATTGCAGAGAAGCGGCAGGAATTTGGAAGCTGGAAGTTATGTAACGGTTCATTGTGGATCCCTGTTTGGTGAACAGAGTTGAGAGTTGTGAAAAGAGAACGGCGTATCCCCAGCACGTACACCATATAGGAGCAAGGCTGAGAATCGTCTTGGCGTCGTTAACGTCATGTACGGTGCAGACGTTCGTGTCTCTGACGTCTGCAAGCATTGCTTTGTCGAGAAACCTGTATTTATCAAACATGTCGGAACAAAATTAATGCAACATATAAGTTCGTAAGACTTACGTTTGACGTTGCACTGGAACTCTTCGCCACATCAACAATAAGTAGTTGTAAAATGCCCGTGTATCAAATTGCAAATAATAGAAATGTAGCATATGATTGTGGTTAAATTGCAAAAAATGTCAAAAGATGGTGAATTTGTTTTCAAAATATTTTGACTTCATAAAACTAAACTGCTAGAAACAAGAAAGATCTAAATGGTAAAAAAAGTCCATGGCAGAATTTCTTACTTGAATCTGGTTCCTTCACGAGGCAGAAGATGCTGAGCTTCCTCTTCACTGGATGTAACTATAGGGGCAGCCTGCCAATTTCTTGCTGCTTTCACAAAAACACGACTGATTCTCACGAATGGATTCCTCTCATCATTGTTTACACGAAATCGGTATGTCGTCGACCCAAGCAAGAATAGTATCAATGTGATGCACATCATAATGCAGGGTATTCCAAACCCGAGTTCCCAGCTCAGGTTTTCTTGAATGTAGTTCAAAACTAAAAGAGCTACAAAAACAACTACCATGCATTATAAAATACCACCAATTGAAAAATGAGCTTTTTGCTCTCGCCTCGTTTTTGTCTTCCTCGTCAAACTGATCATCTCCGAAAGCTTCAATTGAAGGCCTGAGTCCGCCTTCAGCAAATGCTACTAGATACAAAGAGAAGAAGAAGGCAACGACTTTAAGTGGAGGTGGGGAACACGCCAAGTTATCTCCGTCGATTTTGCAGTTTGAGTTGGATGAATGTGTTGCGGATGAAAGAGACATGAAGCCAAGACCCTGTGATCCGTCATACCCAAAAGTGAAAATGTAAGAAATTATTCATTGAAACAGAGTTCATTTTGCCTCAACCCCTTTGATTCGGGTGATAATTGTGTGTCATTGTTGTGCATTCATAGTCTACACTTCATATTATTGCCCCTTTTTGGATAATCACACTTAAAATGAGGAAATGTATGTTTTGTTGATTTTGTAGGGAAAAAAGTGGACTTACAAAGCAAAATAAGCACCTATTAATGAGGCTTGGAGGAGAGCTCATGAGGAATTGTGTGGAAATGAGCCAAAATATGTGCCAAAACGGGTAAGGAAACGAACCAAGAAGGCCCACTTGACGTACCCGAGTGGGAGAGTACATGGAGATAATCAAGATCCCACACTCACTCGGGTACCCGAGTGGTGCCACTCCACCCGACTCAATAAGATGACCCAGCGCATGGTGTACTATTATTATTTATAAAACACTTAGAATAATATAGTGCATGGTGTACTATAATTATTCTTCTTCTTAAAAAAGTGCATATGAGTTTTTTGTATTGACATAATTTCTGTTAACGAACAAGAGATCACTTACCGATTTACTTGAAAGAAGAATTAGGGACTGTTTGGTATGACTAGGGAATGACAATGGTAATGAGTATCATTGAGAGATCAATCACTAAAAGTTATTGATTGCATTCTTATTGCTTGATTAGAAAATCAACAATTGGTATCATGTGAGATGGATTGAGTGAGTGGAGATAATCAATTGCTTACTTCTATTTCCATTATTTCCATTACTTGTGTATCAAAACTACCAAACAACATCAATATAATTGATTTTCATTTCCCACCTTCATTAACCTCAATCAAGCGGACCTTATGAATTATTTTTTAATTAGACATTTATATACGGAGCGGCGACGCGACTCAATTTTTCATGGACTTGAAATTGGAGGTGGCCGAAAAGGAGTCCCGAGCTTTTTTTTTTACAAGAACAATTCATTTTAATTTTGAATGTAAGAGATAAATTTACTTTTTATTTATTTATATTAATGAAAATATTTCCCAATTAAGAGAATAATAGTCATTTTATCAGCTAATAGTGTTTTCTGGTCAGCCATAATCTGGCCATTAATAGCCATTTAATATTAAAAGGATAATTGACCATTCATAATCTGGCCATTTATAGCCATTTATTATTAAGAGTATACTAGCCATTTTAAAAGGATAATTGACCAAAAAGTCTTTTCGACCCGGATAGATTGTGGGCAAAAATATTTTTTCCTTTAGTTAAATATTGAAAATTTAGTAAACACAATATTTTGATTATTTTTCAATGCCACGAAAAATTTGTGATCAAACTTGAAAATACCACAAGTTACCGAGCATTAGATAATGGTATAAATTTAGGTGCTCAAGATATTCGAGGTGCAACCAACCTCAGAAGCATCATCAATGCAACATTTTCAGGCAGGTGAGGACTAGACAGTTTCACACATAGAATCTCATGTTACATAACAATGTAAATGAATAACAAATAGATAGTGCAATTAAATAAGATCTATTAGATTATAAATGTGATTCATTACGAGCTCTATGCTTTCCACGAAATTTTACAATACTCCTAAAGACTGGAATTTCTCCTGGCAGTGCCCTGTGCTTCTATATATAAGATTTAGCAAAATAAACGAACAAGGCAAGTGAAATTGCATTAAGAGATGCCAACAGCCAATAGAAGTAATCCAGATGAGCTCGATTCAAGTTGTCCGAAAACCAACTCTCCTGGCCATGTCCATTACTCGTCATCTTATCAATAACATATATAAGGAAACTGCTTAAAAAATTCGCTATTCCAGTCATACCAAAGCATAGAGCAAGACCCATACTTTTCAATTCATCGGGAACTTGATCGTAGCAAAATTCTTCAAGGCCAATCAAGGTGAACGTTTCAGCAACCCCAAGAATAACATATTGGGGGACTAACCACCACACACTCATTGGTATTGTTTCCTCTGGCATGTCCACTAGCCCGTATTCAGACGCCATTTCTAGGCGTTTCCTCTCGGTAAAACCTGCAATTGTCATCGAAATTATACAAAGAAATATTCCCGTTCCAATCCTTTGAAGCGTTGTTATGCCTGAAGGCCTTTGCGTTATAGCCCTGACAATTGGGACCAAAACTCGGTCATACAACGGGATAAAGAGAATCATGGAGGCAGCTATGCAGGATTGAAGTGCAGCAGCTGGTATCTGAAAATTAGCAGTGATATAACGGTCCATTGTGGCTCCTTGCTTGGTGAACAGAGTCGAACATTGAGCATAGACAATGAAATATGGTAAGCATGTTAAGCTTATTGGAAGAAGCTTGAGAAGCGACTTCGCATCTTCGATGTCATTGATGCTACAAACTTCCGAAATACCCTCCGGATCATTAGGTTCAAGTAATGCTTTATCCAGAAACCTAATGCAAGCAAAAACAATAATTATAGGCAAAAGTTCTGCACATGGTGCAATTTTGAACAAAGTCGAACTCGCACATAAAAAAACTGAAATATAAAATGAGTATTAGTTTATATGAAGAATAGTATTAGTTCTTACAAAATAAAGTATTAGTTTGTTTAAGGTACAGTATTAGTACTTTTTGTATATACAACTAACACTTTTTATCTTATTAACTGACACTTTTCATCAAATAAACTAATACCTTTCGACTGTTTTTTCTTATGATTAGCAAAATATAGTGAAAAAATAGTTTGGTTTTAGTTTCTTTTAATCAAAACCGAGTCAAAATTGCACGAGTGTTATAATTATACAAAATAAGATTATGTACATCTCAAGGTTAAGAGGCATTAACTACTAATCTTGGAAAATATGGAGTCGTGGTTCACTTACCTAAAGTGAGAACCTTCATTCGGCTGAGATATAACTGCAGGGGAAGCCTGCCAATTTCTTGCTGCTTTCATATAAACGCGACCAATTCGCACAAATGGATTCATTTCATCACCTTTTATTCGAAATCGATACGTGCAGGAACCGAGCAAGAAAACAACTAGGGCTAAGAACATGACAATGCAGGGGATTCCAAAGCCAAGTACCCAACTCAGGTTATCTTGAATGTAGCTCATAACCAATAGACTAACCAAAATACCAACACACACACTAAAAGTCCACCAGTTGAAGAATGAGCTTTTCGACTTACACTCGTTATCATCTTCCTTGTCGAACTGATCAGCCCCAAAAGCTTCCAATGTAGGCAGCCCCCCTTCTGCTAATGCCACTAGATATAAAGAGAAGAAGAAGAAAATTACATGAACTACGCTCTGAGAAGATTCGGATCGACTAATGCCCTGCGGATATACACAAGAAACCTAGACCCTGTAATCCATCCATAACAATCAAAAAGTCAAGAACTACAATCGATAAAATCAATAAAACCAAAAGGAGAATAAGTTCCCCTGTTTATATTAACATACAGTATCACTAACTATACTGAAAGGTATTAGTTAGTAAAATAACAAACACCCTATGACCCATCCATAACAATAAAAAAGTTAAAGAATCTGACTTGTGAATATACAACAATCAAAGCTAAACAAGTGCAATTTCTGGAACTAACCAAGATATAAAGCAGAGAGGCAACAACCACCAAGCGATACCGGCCCAAAAATGAGTCGGCGATGAAAGACCCCAAAATAGGAGTAAGCGACGCCACACCGTTAAACATATTCACGTTCTCCGCCGCCGCCGCGGTGGATTGGCCCAATCGATCGGTTAAATAGTTGACTAGATTTGAACTTATTCCAAAATGAGAAAATCTCTCGGCCATTTCAAAACCTAGATTAGAAAATATTGAATCAGGACAAAATGAGAGGAAGAGAAAAACGGGGAATTGAGAATACCTATGATGAAGGAGGCGGATTTCCAGCAACCGGAGTTTGAGCGGATGGAGGGGCGGCCATTGAAGTCGATGGAGTTCGGAACGACGTCGCACAGTAGAGGAATTTCATCATCCATAATATCTCACTCTCTCACTCCCTCTTTTTAGCAGGTAAAGTTCAAACTACTTTTTGGCGATTGAACGTACTCTTTTTATCTCTACTATTCAGTTATCACTTAATTATCTATATTATTATGGTATATTACTCACAAAATTCATTTTATTTATAAGTGAACTCCACAATATCTTATAAACTCTTTATTTTATCTATCTTTTCTTAAAATTTAAGCCCGAAGAATTGAGCATAGTTATGATAAACGGAGAGAGTATAAATTAAGATGCTGAGTTGCTATCAGCATTCATTCATTTTGGGTAGGTGGATCGTGTGGACTAAAGAATTTTGGATACTATACTAAGGGCGTGTTTTGAAACACTTAAAAATTTTCAAAGTTCTCTCTCACAGCTTTTGAAAATAAGTGCTTGTGAAAGCTGTTTTAAATGTTTCAAAATACGCTCAAAACTTGTTATGTAGTATTTAAAAAGAAAGCGAAAGATACAATAATATCTTTTGATGTGTCCCCAAATTCAAGATTTTTTTTCCGCCACGTGTTTTCAATGTGTTTGTTTGGTCTCAGTCTCACGCCTATAATCAGCTCAACTGATAATTGAGAATAAGGAACATTTTTCGCTAAAAATAGCTAACACGCTTTAGTAAAACCAAATCACATTTTTTAGTAAATTAAGTACAATTTAGAGTTTATTAATAATAAGTGCAAGATTTGAACTAATATTATTCAAGGTACACTAAAAATCCTGCATTAGTGATGTGTACAAAAAAATTCATAAAAATCTAATCTACCCTGGTTGGTTTCTTAACACTATCAGCTGCACAATCCATTCAAATCTTCATACTGCAAAAAGGGATTAAGTTTTTTGTATCTCAATAATTTCGAGATGTTTTGAGTTTGGTCCCGCACATATCAGAATTTCATACTTGCTCTGTATGTTTCGATATTTTTTTAAATCAGTCCCGAAAACCAGTCAACCCGGTTGGTCAACCGGTAACTGTTCAATTGGATATTATTTTCATTTCTCTTTTATTTTTTAGCCGCCACGTGGATATATCTTAATTGATTTAATTTTTTTTTGTTTATTTTTATTCCCTTATTTGAAAAGGGTACAGGCTAGGTCGGATTATTCGGGTTCTCGGGTCGGGTTTCGGGTCATAACAGTTTAAAAAAAAAAATTAATGTTAGGTTGGGTTTATGGTTTAGAACCTACCCGAACACAGACACCCATATTTCATCCTCAGATTACTTCATCAAATCAAGCCTCTGCATCTCCCTTTCTCTCAATGTCACAAAACTCCAAAAGAATCTAATCAAGAATCTCAAGAACGAGAGGCATCGCATGGATAGTAAACAACAAGAAGCTTAATTTCCATCATCAAGTTATCAATCCAAGGTTGTTTAATTAGCTAGCTAGTTCGATTGTTTGCTTGAGGTTTGAGAAAAGAATCCTGGACCCGTCTGGATTTCAAAAAGGGGGCTCACTCTAAGGTTCAAATGGGTCCCAAAATTTAAGGGTATAATGTCAGAAAAATTACGTTCTCAGACTTTAAGATCTAGTTTTTTAAATTACATCAGACCTGAAAGAATTTTCCCATAATTTTTGTACCTTAAAGTAATTTTTCCTTTCAAAAACACGCCGGAGAATTGTTTGTTTGTTTGGCGATTCTTGGTGGCACAAGTGGACCCATCTGGATTTCAAAAAACCTACTGTGCGCGGCGACTTTGACGGGCTGCAACTACGATGGCCGGCGATGTTGACGGGCAATGACTTTTTCTTCCCTAAAACTATATTTATCGGCAATCCCAATCCGACCCAACCTTTTAATATAATATTCATTTCTCCCCCATCTACATACTCCATCTACCATCCACACCCAATTTTAACATTTTTATACTTTATCAATGACACAAACCCAACCTAAAATAATTATTTTTACTTATTATTTTTTAAATACATATTATGTATAATCAATTTTTGTTATATTTAAATGTGTAATAAAGAATATAAAAAATTATTTGATATTCTAAATTCATAATTATAATATGAAAAAAATTACCATACACTTGAAATAAATTACAGACTCAATAACAATATTACAATTACAAAATTTAATAATACGAAATTGAAAATAAATGAACAAGCTATAAATTGATACATGAAATATTAAATTAGAAATACAAAAAATGCAAATTACATATTTAATTCTGAGAGATAAATTTTTGCCATATATGCTCAAAAGAGAGATAAATTTGTTTGTATTTCAAAATATTTCGATATTGGGCTCTATTTGTAGAGGTTTTTTTTTTATGAATTTTGATTATTTTTAAATATTTTTTTAATACATATTATTTACAATATTTACAAATCTAATTATATTAAATAAAAATACAAAAATCAATGAAAATATGACAAGTGTCAATTTCAGGATGGAAGAGAATGGGGTGACACTAGGGTGGCCAACTGCCCAGTGTCGCCAAGGCTGACTTAGTTTTCTGTATATTTTTTTCAAATTATTTTTTTGGACTTTTGTGGTGACATCCATGGGGAGGGTCTATGTTTTAAAATTCGGGTCCGACCGGTCAGAGCGGAGAATCAGTGTTGGACGGCAATCAATAAAGTCTTTAACCGCTTATCGAGTAACCCTCCTAAAAATCGGAAAAACCAAAGTGAAAATCGTAACTCATGAATCGGTTTTTGCCACCAAAAAAACCAAAAAAAAAGGGGGGGTTTGTAACTTTTGTATTGTTGAAACATTTCTATTTTGCTTAGGAGTTTAAACTTGGAAGTTGGAACTATTTATGTTAATGTGCATTTCTATTATATTTAGTAATTAAGTTTGAAGTAACTTTAGATGTTTTATATTCAATTATCACACTCTATATTTTGATTTTTTTTTAAAATCATGCATTGTATATATATATATATATATATATAATATTTATTATGATGTCACACCGGCTCAATCCGACCCAACCGATCAGACCCTGGTCCAGCATTTTTTGGGGGTCGTCCGGCTCAACTTCCGGTTTCGATTTTTAAAGCATAGGAGAGGGTCATCGATAAATATAGCCTAAGCAGAGGCGGATGTAGCGTGAAAATTGGGGATCCAATTTGTGAAATTAGCTTCTTTTTTGGTTTGGGGATACCCGACTGTATTAAACCCTATTAAAAAAAATCTGACCCGAATCTAAAACCCGCCTGAAACCATGCCCATTAACCCGGTCTTTAACCCGACCCGAGTGCTCAACACCTGCAACCCGCCCGCCTAAATAATTTATTTAAAAGAAAATACTAAATTAATTAAAATACACATGTGGCTTGAAAAAAATAAAAGACAATTTAAATTAATATTCAACTGGGCAGGTGACCGGTTAGGCAATCGGCACCAGTGATTAGTGTAAAAATTGCTTGAAATTCATGCTCTTTATTAGTTTAATTTGATTGAGTTTCATGCATTTTTTATACTAAATTGGTCAATTGCACTTGATTTGGAGAAAGATAGTTTTTGTTTATTTTATAGAAAATTGAGGATATTTGAAACAAAACACGAGCCAATATTTTGTTGAGGTCAAACAAAAATAAAAATCGAGAAGGAGGCCCTAGAGCAATTAATTAGTTTTACTTATTCAAACTTCCCTATTTAGATGTTTTATTTAATAAAATATAAATATATTGATATATTCTTTTCGAATTGCATCTTAATGTTTTTGAAAATATATGTCTCCGTATCCGTATCTGTATCATATAGCCTGCGCTCGTGCAACATAGGCTGCAGCAGATAAAAAGGCCAATTTAAAAAATTTGTGTTAGCTATTTTTAGCAAAAACAGTTCCTTATTCTGAGTAAACAACTGATTAATAGTAGTACCATACTCCCATAAAAAGGGTCTCTTGTATTGTCATAATTAAAAGCAGGCATGTATCTACTTTTCTGCACATAATATGAAGAGAAGAGATACGGCAATAAATAATGAATCCCCAAAAATCTCTAGTCCACACGATCCACCTACCCAAAATGCTGATAGAGACTCAGCAATCATGTTACTACAATTTAATTAATAATATATTATTATTCCTTTCAAAAAAGATAAAAAATAATATATTACTTATTTGTCAACTATATTATTATAGGTTTATTTTGAAATACCAAAGATTTAAGATTTATTTTTGAAAAAAATTTTGATGAAAAATAAGTCTTATGCTTTTAAGTGTTTTTGTTAACACCGCCAAAAGGTAGTTTAAACTAGTATTGTTAAATATTATTAAGGCCAAAAATTTCTGGTCGCAACTGGTTTGTCCCCTGCCTGTTTTCATTTTAAGCGGGCCATTAATAGTTGAGATCTAACCCTAACCCAGCGGGTTCTTACGCCACCTAAACAAAAAAAAAAAAAAAAAAAAAAAGTTCAAACATTAACATTACATAATGACAAAAATTTCGATCCGATCGGCCCCATCATCTTTTTTAATAACAAATGTTCAAAATATAAAATTAGTTCCCATCATCTTTAATAACATAATTAATCGTTAAAAGTTTCTACGAAATTAGTTAATAATATAAAATGTGTATCATCACATTTATAAATTAATACCATAATATTAATTTATAATTATAATGATATCAATTTCATATTATGAACAAATTTAATAATAGAATTTATAAAAATATTATATTATTATTTTATATTAGATTAATATTTTACTTATTTATTCAATTCAATAGAAATTCAAAATGTTAAAAAATATTGAATTGGAGAGATTAATTATTAATTGTCAAATCAAATAGAAATATTTAATTTGTAATTGATTGATTATAATTGATTTTTGCTTTATTTAAATTTGTGAAAAAACTTTAAAAAAAAATTAATTAAAAAATTAGAAAATAAAAAAAATAAAAAATTGAGTATATATAAATATTTAGGTTGGCTCTTTTAACTAAAATTGTGTTCTGTTCGCCAAAAAGACTGGATTTTAAAGCAGGCCCCATCGTTTTCTAACCCCTTAAGATATAATAGGTTTAAGTTTAAGTTTCGTTTTTAGGCCGCCCGGATTAACAATGCTAGTTTAAACTCTACCTGTTAAAAAGAGAGATATGATGGATGATGAAACTCCTCTACTGTGCGACGTCGTTCCGAGCTCCATCGGCTTCAATGGCCGCCCCTCAATCCGCTCAAAATCCGGTTGCTGGAAGTCTGCTACCTTCATAATAGGTATTCTCAAATAATTCCCCGTTTTTCTGTTCCTCTCATTTTGTCCTGATTCGAAAATTTTCTAATCTAGGTTTTGAAATGGCCGAGAGATTTTCACATTTTGGAATAAGTTCAAATCTAGTCAACTATTTAACCGGTCGATTGGGCCTATCCACCGCGGCGGCTGCGGCGAACGTGAATGTGTGGAACGGAACGGCGTCGCTTACTCCTATTTTGGGGGCTTTCATCGCCGACTCATTTTTGGGCCGGTATCGCTCGGTTGTTGTTGCCTCTCTGCTTTATATCTTGGTTAGTTCCAGAAATTGCACTTGTTTGGGCTTTGGATGGACGGACCACAGGGTGTAAAGATATATAGTTAGTTATTTTACTAACTAATACTTTTCAGTATAGTTAGTGATACTGCATGTTAATATAAACTGGGGAATGTTGAAATTAAATTCTCTTTTTTCTCATGGTATCAGAGCCAGTTTGTGGGTTTCCACCCATTTAAATTGATTTTTATTGTTGAGGGGAATTAAATAAATAGATTATTTGTCGAGCTTTTTAGATGAGACGGAATTTTCTCAGGGAACTTATTCTCTTTTTCGTTTTATTGATTTTATTGATTGTAGTTCGGACGTTTTGATTGTTTTATGGATGGATTGCAGGGTCTAGGTTTCATGTAATCTTCTTCTTCTTCTCTTTATATCTAGTGGCATTAGCAGAAGGGGGGCATATGCCTTCATTGGAAGCTTTTGGGGCAGATCAGTTTGACAAGGAAGATGATAAAGAGTGTAAGTCGAAAAGCTTATTCTTCAACTGGTGGAATTTTTGTTTGTGTGTTGGTATTTTGGTTAGTCTATTGGTTATGAGCTACATTCAAGATAATCTGAGTTGGGAACTTGGCTTTGGAATCCCAGGCATTGTCATGTTCTTAGCCCTAGTTGTTTTCTTGCTCGGGTCTAGGGACGTATGATTTCGAATAAAAAGTGATGAAACGAATCCATTTGTGCGAATTGGTCGTGTTTTTATGAAAGCAGCAAGAAATTGGCGGGCTTCCCCTGAAGTTATATCTCAGCCGAATGAAGGTTCTCACTTTAGGTAAGTGAACCACCACTCCATATTTAATGCCTCTTAACCTTGAGATATACATAGTGTTACTTTTTTATAATTAAAACACTTGCGCAATTTTGACTAAAAGAACTAAACCAAACAATTTTTTTTTTTTTTTCGCGAATCATAGAAAAAAAGGGTTGAAAGGTATTAGTTCATTTGATGAAAAGTATCAGTTAATAACATAAAAAAATTTAGTTGTATATTAAAAAAGTACTAATAATGTACCTTCTGCAAACTAATACTTTATTTTGTATGAACTAATATGTTTCTTCATATAAACTAATACTCATTATATATTTCAGTTTTTTTATGAACGAATCCAACTTTGGTCAAAATTGCACCGTGTGCAGAAGTTTTTTTGCCAATGATTATTGATTTTGGCTTGCATTAGGTTTCTCGACAAAGCATTACTTGAACCTAATGATCCGGAGGGTATTTCGGAAGTTTGTAGCATCAATGACATCGAAGATGCGAAAGCGCTTCTTAAGCTTCTTCCGATATGCTTAACATGCTTACCATACGCCATCTTATATTGTCAATCTTCGACTCTGTTCACCAAGCAAGGAGCCACAATGGACCGTTACATCACTGCTAATTTTCAGATACCAGCTGCTGCACTTCAATCCTGCATAGCTGCCTCCATTATTCTCTTTATCCCGTTGTATGACCGAGTTTTGGTCCCAATTGTCAGGGCTATAAACCAAAGGCCATCAGACATAACAACGCTTCAAAGGATTGGAACAGGAGTACTTGTTTGTATAATTTCGATGACAATTGCAGGTTTTACCGAGAGAAAACGCCTAGAAATGGCGTCTGAATACGGGCTAGTGGACATGCCAGAGGAGACGGTACCAATGAGTGTGTGGTGGTTAGCCCCCCAATATGTTGTTCTTGGTGTTGCTGAATCGTTCACCTTTATTGGCCTTCAAAAAAATTTCTACGATCAAGTTCCTGATGAATTGAAAAGTATGGGTCTTGCTCTATGCTATGGTATAACAGGAATTGGGAATCTTTTAAGCAGCTTCCTTATATATGTTATTGATAAGATGACGAGTAATGGACATGGCCAGGAGAGTTGGTTTTCGGACAACTTGAATCGAGCTCATCTTGATTACTTCTATTGGCTGTTGGCAACTCTTAATGCAATTGCATTTGCCTTGTACCTTCATTTTGCTAAATCTTATATATATAAGCACAGCCATGAGAAATTCCAGTCATTAGGAGTGTTGTGAAATTTCTCGGAAAGCATAGAGCTCGTCTTACTGTGATTCTTTGACCACGTGAAATCACGAATAAAATATGATATTTCTATTAATTAATCACATTTATCATCTCACATCTCTCTTTTAATTACACTGTCTATTTGTCATTCATTTACATTATTATGTTTTTAATAAATACATGTACACTGTATTTTTTTTAATTGCACTATCTATTTGTTGATATCAATAATCAAGAAGGCGACGAGTGGAGACGGGCGTGATAGTTGGTTTTCGAATAACTTGAATCGAGCTCATCTTCATTATTTCTATTGGCTCTTAGGAGGCATTAGTGCAGTTACATTAGGCTATTTGCTCTTATGCAAACTTGATCTCACAACCTTTAATCATACAGACAAGATCTCACAACCATCTCTGGATATGTATAAATCGTTAGGCTATCTTTATGGTCAAACCACCGCAACGGCGGTGGCAAACTTCAACGCCTGGTTGGGGGCGGCGGCTCTGACTCTGCTTCTGGTGCTTTCCTCGCCCTTAGTGCAGTTACAATGGTGGCATATGCTTACTGTGCGAAATCTTATACTTATAAGAGGAAGGACAAGTTTTAGGGTGTGCTTGGTAGAGGGTTTGAATATAAGGAATTGGAATGGAATGAAAGTTTGATGTTTGGTTGGAGGAGTGATTCCATGAATAGTGTTTCTATATCTAAAAATTATTGAATCAAAGTCATATTTTCATTCCTCATCTATTTGGGGGAATGAAAGTAATTTCCCTATAATTTGATATATTATTTTTTTAAAATAATTTTAATATTTATTATTATATTATTATAATTAGACACTATTGCTTTATAAATATATTTTTTTTAACACAAAAAATAATTAAGGGTAATTTTTATTATTAAGAAACTTAATTATACCAATTACCATTTATAATAATGATAGTTATTCCTAATTATCAACCAAACAACTCAATAATAATAAGAATACCCATTACCATTTCTCACTATTATTATTCCTTTATCCATTCCAATTCCTCACTATTATCATTCCTATATCCATTCCAATTCCTCACCACAAACCAAGCACCCCCTTAATGTTACAACTAGAGCTGTCATGTTTACATATAATTTTTCTTATAAATTAGGAATGTGATGAAAATTATATAGGTTTGTTGTTTTTATTCTTTTGTTGTCACCTACTGTATTTTGCCTGTAACTTTTTATTGTATTCTTCTACTTCTACCACAATAAATTTGGATGTGTAATTATAATACTTATTTTTATGTTTAACTGAACTTGAACCATCTTCATGTTTATCACCTAAATCGTTAGGCTATTAGCTCTTATGCAAACTTGATCTCACAACCTTTGTTCATAAGACAAGATCAACTTGTTTTGCGGAAAAAACCTAAAATGCCATTTTAATTAAATAAAGAACCTAAACGCGCAAAATCCTAAAATGGTACATAAAACCTAAGACAAAGTCTAGTATGAAAATTTTCATACATGAAAAAACTTTAATTTACAACAAAAATTTTGAATAAAATAAAAAGTGGTTTAATTTACAACCAAATTCATGGTTCACCCCCTTTTGAATAGGTCATAATTTAGGGTTCATTATTTAGTGTTAAGGGTGTAGATGATTGATTTAGGACAATTTTATAAATTTTTATACATGAAAATTTTCACACTAGACATATTCAAAACCTAAAATGTGATTACATAATTTAAAAACCTAAAATGGTACATAAAAAATCTAAAATGCCCTCCCATATTTATGATTAGGTATAGGTGTAATTTAGGATTCATTATTTAGTGTTTAGGGTGTTGATGGTTGATTTAGGACAATTTTATAAATTTTTATACATGAATATTTTCACACTAGACATATTCAAAACCTAAAATGTGATTACATAATTTAAAAACCTAAAATGGTACATAAAAAATCTAAAATGCCCTCATTATTAAATTATTTATAGGTCGTGTAGTTAAAAAGGGTTCGTCAGATGATAAATGTGATTAATTACACTGCTATGCGTATCATTTATAAATATTACACTATTGTGTAAAAAGAGATTCCATCCAGCAATTTTAGACAGTGATATATTCTGATTCTTATGCGATAAACGTAAGACCTAGCAAAGTAAACATACAAGGCAACGGAACACACATTGAGCACTGCCAACACCCAATAGAAGTAATCAAGATGTGCCCGATTCAAGTTGTCCGACAACCGACTCTCCCCGCCACCTCCACGCGTGACCTTGTCGACAAAAGACACGAGAAAACTGTTCAAATAGCTACCAACTCCAGCTACAGCAAAGGAAAGAGCAAGCCCCATACTTTTCAATTCACTCGGGACTTGATCGTAGAAAAACTCTTGAAGACCAGTACATCAGCAACACCAAGAAGCAGATACTGTGGAGCTAGCCACCACATGCTCATAGGTAACGTGATTAGCTCCAAAAGCTTGCAAGCAAGGCTTATTCTCGCCCTGCGCTAACGAGACTAACGGTCCGTTTGGCTAAACTTATTTTAAACATCTTATAAGCTCTAACATCTTGGGGGTGTTTTTAAAAATTTATAAGTGATTATAGTTACCTAAAATTGTGTGCAAAAGCACTTTGGAGTGTTTTATTTCTCTTTTAGTAGCTTAAATAAACTCTCATAAGTTATAAGTTATAAGCTTCAAAGAGGGTGCTTTTAGTAGCTTATTAGTATTTTTTTAAAAACTTTTAACTTTTTTTGCAAACACTATCAACTTTTTTTTTTGAATTTTCTTACAAACACTATCAACTTCTACTATTAATCATTTTTCTCACAATCACTAATTTTAATCATTTCTTTAAAATCATAAGTTTTTGCAAACACCCCTTATTGTTTTAAGAGCTTATAAGAAGTAATTTTTAAGTAGCTTATAAGTTGTTAAAGTGTTTGACTAATACATTTTATAAATTCTTTAATAATTTTTAAAAAATATATTTTTTAATTATATAATATAATTTATTTTTTTAATATAAGTTTTTTTATATAATTTTTTTAAAAAAAATAAAATTTTTTGAAAATAAATACTCCCTCCGTCTTGATTTTGATTGGTCACTTTCCATAAATAGTCGTTCTAATTTTGTTTGGTCATTTCCTAATAAGGTAATAAAACAACTTTCAATACTATTTAATATTATTATTTCTCTCTACCAAACTCACTTTACACCATTTAATACTATTATTTTTCTCTATCAAACTCACTTTACACCATTTAAGAGCCGTTTTTTAAACTCATATGCACAGTGAAAATCACTTAAAATTTAAAAAGTTGGGTCTTGGAGCTTTAAAAAAAAACACTTCCCACCCAAAAAATAGAGAGTGCAAACATGCACTTAATACTATCATCTTTCATTTTTTCTTAATTTTTGTGTCTACATTATTTGGTAAATCAAAATTAGGACGGAGGGAGTAGTATTTTTATAAGTTTTTTTAAATAAAATTTTTCGAAAAGAAATATTTTGTTTTCGAAAATAATTTTTTTCCGAAAATTAATTATTTTAAATAAATATGTTTTTTTTCTAATTTTTTTTCGCAGAAAATGGGACGAGTTGGTTTGAATTCGGGCTGAGTTTGGATCAGGATGTGTTGAGATAGGGTAAAACTTATATAATTTTTGTAAAATAAATTGAGATATCCCAATTTATTTTTTTGGAGCTTATAAAATCCAAAGATCTTTTTTGAGATTTTATAAAATGTTAAACATCTTATTTTACCGAACAAAATTAAACAGCTTATAAGTTGTGCCAAACGGGCCCTAAATACAACGAGAAGAAAAAGAACATGCGTTGTTGTTAACACCATTTTTGCAGGGGATTAACCTTTTTGGGGCTCAATAACTTTGGCCCGATTTGAATTTGATCGCACATATGAGAATCTTATATATTTCCTGTATGTTTCACCTTTTTTTTGAATTTGGTCCCGACGACTGGCTAGTTGACTTGACCGGATTTTTAGTGAGCAAAAACAATTATTTTTCTTGTTACTCCCCCGCAAGTGTACGGGATCGGCGTAGAAGAAAACGAAGTATAGGGACCAAGTAGTATCGAACCACATAATTTAGGAGTACGTTGTGGCCCTAGTGCTATGTGTCGACATGTTATTGTAGTTGCGAACCAAGGTGTGAGAAAAATAAAAACAAGCAAGAAAAGCAAATAAACAAAAACAATAAATGGGGCACCCGACTAGGTAGGATAAAGGAAAGGGGAACGTGACTAAGGTGATGATCAAGTTGCAAAAATTAAACAAATGAATCAACAAAATTATCCTAGTTTATTTCTCAATTGCGTGATAGGGACTAAATACTCAAGGCTAATAATAAGCACGATAGAGTAAAAAGCTATAGAGGACAACCGTTTCCCTGCGGATAATATAGCCTTGCAATAAGGTGTTCCCAAACCCGGTAGTAAAGTGTCCCTCATATCCCTCACTTTTTGCTACATAATTTTAAGCTCAAGTGTCTAATTATGAGGGTTCTAACACTAATTACCCTCTCTCGAATAGATAAGAAGTGTAATTAATGCATTTAATCAATTCTCAACTCACAAATTTGCACTAAATCGCACTACGCAACTATTGTTTGTAGCAAGTATGATTTCGTACAAAAATTAATAGAAGACAATCAATCAAAGCACCGTAAAGCCCATAATAGAATCAACATCAATCAGGAAATAAACTTAAAATAACTAAATCAAAACATATGTCCAAAATTCACAATCATCTCAACACCAAAAGACACTAAGAATACTAATTCATCAATTTACATCTGAAAATTTTGCAAGATAAAACTCAATAAACAAATGATGCTATTAATTGAAATCCATAATAAAAGAAAAATCAAACTCTAAAAAGATATCTTGAGGTTGAATCCTTGAATCTTGAAGCAAAAAATACTCCTTCCTCATTACCCTCCCATAGTGGGTGGGAATTTATGGGAAGACTCTCACACCTTAGCTTCTTTTTCCTCCCACTGAAAAAATGAAATGTGGGGAATTTCTTCTGGAATGGAATGGCCAAATTAGCCGCTTCCCTCGGTTGCCCTGGATTTTTTTTATTTTTTATTTATGAAAATGGCCGCCAAATTACTCAACTAAATGGGCTGTAAATAAGAGGCCCATTTGATTTAAAGAGCTGCCAGCTTTCTTCTCTAATTTCAATCACGGCTCATTTTCCAAGTTGGTTGAAACAAGTTGCTGAAATGGATAGCAAATTCAAGTATACCCACCGGGTAGTCCACCCGCTCAATAAATAAAATTAGAAAAAGAATTTATAGAATAATTACAATAGGATCATTTATTCTCCACGCAATTTGTTGTTACTCATTAATTAAAAGATTCTCCTTCCAATTCAAAATCAATTAATTTTTTGGGTCTCCACACAAAATTATTTAACATTTCTTCCCCACACTCTTCAAAATCAATTCTTATTTTTTAAAAGAAAATTGTTACAATAAGACACAGAATAACTTTTAAATATAATTATAAATGCTACTTTATTTATTTTTTATCAAACAGGGTTGAGGGGTATATTTTGTTTTGATTTTTTATTATGAGTTGGACTCCGTCTGCCGTACAATTTAAATGTATATTTGAAATATACAACTTTTTTATACAAAAAAGTGCAACTTATGTAAGTGAAAATAAGTTATATGTTTCGGTACATATTTTAGTAAAATAAATTATTTGTTTAAAAAATGTACTTGAGTTACACAATGCATCTAGTGTTTACAAGACCATACTTTTTATTATATATTCTAACTATACATTAACAATTATACATAAATTTTATTTGTACTCTAAATGAAGAATTAATTTATAATCTAACAATTACTTATTGATTACTTAAATAATGTTGGGAAGCAATTATAAATTAATTAGGAACTATTTAAAATTTATATTTTAATTTAAAAGTTTGGATAATTTCTTCCTTTTAATAATGTGTAATTAATCCAATCTAAATCCAAAATGCAATTACTTAAGTAATATTCTATTGGTTGCTATACTTTTTGAATTTTATGGTATGAATGTAGAATATGTACGCACTGTATACATGAGATTAATTTTGAAATAATAAATAAAATATATAATATTAATAATGCACTGTATAATTTAAGTGCATTTTATAAACATGCAACTTATTCAGTTAAATAGGTTGCATATTTCAGTGTAAATATGTTTCATGTTTCAGTAAAATAAATTGTATGTTTCAAAAATGCAATTGAGTTGCACGATTCACCTAGTGCACAAGAAACCTACTCTATTGATAAGACAAAAAACCGTGTGAACCCCGAGTTCATGGTAACTCTAACTTTTCATTAAACACTTTTATGTTAACGCACTATCATTATTATGCATAAACAAAATCAATGTTATATATATTTATGCA
>JBBCBC010000143.1:0-100000 GCA_037126765.1 Stenogyne calaminthoides
CCCTACACCATTTCTTCGAATGCGGCGGGAAGGGTTGAATGGCAAAACAAGGAGAATATAACAGAATAATCTCAGACAAGACCGCTGAGGACGAGTGACCACTTCTGCTCGTCTCCCTCCGGTACTTTGTTTTCCATTTCCCTTTGTAAATGCAACTATGTAATTTATAAAGCTTTCTTTTAGAATTAGCAAACACTTGTAAATAAATGTAATAGTTAAAACACCCTGCGTGGTGTCGTTTTACATTTTACTTTTCCCTTAGTCATGCCTAAGACGGTCGCACCTAAATAAGCCGACCACAATCGAAGATGGTCCAACAGGAGCAAGTTTTGTGTTCTCTGACTTGTAAGAATTATGTTTCCCCTGTTCACCACATGAGCTGAGTAGGGAACACGGGGTCACACCTAAATAAGACGACCTTTTTTCTAAACAATCTAATATATTCTCCCTGCTTGCACCAAAAAAAAAGATTTAACATAGAATCTGTGGTCACACTAAAATAAGTCGACTAAGCGTCTATGGTACTTTTTCTTCGTCATAAAGACAATAAGGCGAAAGCATAAAGTACGTGGTCGCACCTAAATAAGACGACCTCATCTATGCAACTTTCTTTGTTCGCACCTAATTAAGACGAACATAAAGTATGGATCGCAACACAATAAGACGATCATGATCAAGGGGTGATTGCAACTAAATATGACAATCAATCAAAGTCATAAACAAGTTGAAACAAAAAACGCGAGCAAATGTTGTAAACCCATTAAGATCAGCAAAAATGCAGCACTAACGGCCAAAAGTACACAGCAAAAAGCCTAAAGAGGTTAAGTTCAAAAGGCCACTTGGGCCGACTATGACAACAGAAAACAAATTGGCAGACCTGACAAAAAGTAAAAAGTTCAAACTTATATCAGCTAATGCGGAATTTCGGAAAGAGGCAAATGAGCTCTACTTATCTAACTCGCCTTTTTCACCCTTCTCGACCAAGTGATCGTCCCCAGCCTCGACCATCGGTTCGCCCTCATCAGGAATTTTTTGTTCAAGGATGTTATGATCACTCTGCTTGCCACCTTCAGGATCCTCTTCCTTAACCAACAAACCAATCGGACCCTTCGGCAACCTCTCCTTCCTGGTCGCCATCCTCTTCATCGGACACAGGATCCCCGATTTCCACCCCTTCAGGAAGATTAGAAAAATCACATAAGTCTTGAAGATCGGCCAAAGACAATTCCCGACTAGGAGCTGGTTGGTTGTCCGCCAAATACTTCTCAAGCTCCCCGATGAATGGCCCCAACTGGTTCGCGGAAAGTGTGCGCCTCGCCGCACGGAGGGCCCTCGCGAACGCACAGATATAGGCATAGTTGGACATTACATCCACATACTCTTCAGTACACATAATGGAAAGTTGGGAGTTGAGCTGAGTGTTGATCTCATTGGTCGAAAGGAGCTGTTGGGAGAGCAGAGTGTTCGTTCGGGTCAAAGTCTCCTTCTCATATTTTAGCTGCTGAAGTTCAATGGCTTGTGTAACATGATCATCCTGAAGTTTTTTCATCTCCTCCTTATTGTAACTAGCTAAATCTGCCTAGTTTAACAATGAATTTAATCAAGTAAAATAGCTAAAAACGGCCAAAAACAATAAAGGATAACATGTAAATTGGTGACCCGGTTCGTCCTTTGAATCAGACTACGTCCGGGGGCGTCCAAGCCAGGTAGAAGTGTATAATATATTTTCCTAGAATACTAAGGTGTTCAACCCTTACAAATGTGACCTTATTGGTTTAATTATACAACATATCCCTCCTTTAAAACAGGAGTTTATACAAGGAAAGATGCCCCTTTGGTGCCTTCAATCCCACAAGTCGTCCGCATCCTCGGTCCGATTTGAGATCGCCCCTTTAATGAGCGCCAATCGGGGAATGGAATACCCGGACGGATTGACTGGCTTGTCGTTTGCTTTCCTTATTTGGTCTTGATTGTCCATTACATGCTACAGGTCGGGCTCCGACCTAGATGTCGCAAGTGAACGTCGCGTTGTGATCTCTGATTTTCACTTAAGTCGCTACGCGACCTCCCTGTTATGCGATTTGGGCGTTTCGCCTTTTAAGGCGACCTCCCTTTGCTGACGTCACCTCGAAGTGTATGGCTCTTTGACTTGCATCTGTAGGATTCATGGGACAGTGGTTTATTCCATGCTACAACAATTGCCCCTCAAGTCGAGGTCGCATGTTATGGAATGGGATATCGACTTGATCTTACGACTAGCACGGAACACGACTCCTTGCCCCGAGCATACGAAAAGTCACCTCGATAACATAAATCAGCACATCAAATTTCCATGATTTTTGGAGATTTGAAATGATGGTTTGCCAGACCGATGACGTGAGGCGCCGCAACAAGGTCCAATAGGATGCCGTAGTGGTTAACACGCACGGATCCCGCAATTCTGATCGTCGGAGGGGCCTGAATTATGAGATAATTTCATTTTGGCCCTCCTCTCCTTCTATAAATAGACGGGGGAATTAGGTTTTTCAAAAACCTTTCTCCCCCCTCCAAAAATTTGCCAATCATTTGCGCTTTTCTTCCATTTCAGTTCATCACCAGAATCCTTTGTTTCCTTCGCTTGAAATCAGGTAATTTTGCTTTTGATCTCTTTAATATCTTTATGGCTTTTAGGTTTTCTGGTTCTCTTTCACCTCCTCAGCCCGTGGTGGTCTCTTCTTCCTCTGAGGATGATGTCCCGATCGCTCAGCTCCGCCATCGAAACTCTGGTTCCGCCGTGAGGACGGGTGGTGTAGGTTCTTCGGCCCAGCCGGTGGGTGATGGGCGGGAACATGATGCAAATGATGAACTGGCGTCTGACCGGTTTCTGGAGGAATTGGGCAAGATCACTCATCTTCCTGCCTTGGATAGTAATCCCCAAACCTCTGCTCTCCAAAGGCAATCGGTGCCGGCTGGCTCCTCTGTCCATGCCCCAGATTTTGGGGCTTATGAGCGGATCTTTGATTATGAGCTATATCACCAGCTTGCTCCTTATAAGCGACCTGAGCGCCAGTACCGCAAGTCAGTCTCCTCGCAATTCGCTGTGTACCGATCGGTACTTTCTGACTACTACGTGCGAGGGCTTTGCCGGTTGTATAAAGTGCCGCGGGATGTTCATTTCTGTGGAGCGACCCCTGATGAAAGTGCTGATCAACCTCCCCCGGGTATGATAGCTGTGAATCAGCCCACCATGGCCGCTGGGATCCGCTTTCCGCTGCATCCGGCTATCTCCCACCTGCTGGCGGCCTGAAATCTGAGTCTTACACATATCACCCCGAACGAGTGGAGTTACATCATCTCTACCATGGTCGTGTTGGGGCAAGCAGGCTTGAGGAGATTGCCCAATCCGGGTGAAATTGGCTATATGATGTCGCCCGTTGCCCAGGCCGGAGGGTATCACGCTGTGCGGCTTCGTAGGGGCAAGGAGCTTGTTAGTGGGATCCCTAACAAAGTCGATGGGTGGCACCAGAAATGGTGGTTTGTCGGAGGAGCTTGGGAGTCAGTCCCTCCGACCAGCACGCTTCCCAATCCGAGTCCCTACGGACTACGCGATCCGCGTGGAAAATGGTATACTTTTTGCGACCTTTACTTTCAATCGTACCGATCTAATTCTTTTCTTGTCTTGCAGTGTACACACCACGGACTTCCGATCTTTATTGGGATTTCAACGAGGCGTTCAAGGTAGCCCAAGATACTCCTCCGAGTTGGCTAGAGGTTGAATCGCTGAACTCCGAGCTAAACCGTTTGGCGGCTAGGTTCTACACCTATCCCCGCCACCTGCGAATCCCTTGTAAGCTTTGTCACATCTCTTTGGTGGTTCTTTACAGCCCCACGCTAACAGATTGCATGCTTGTTGTGCAGATCCCGACATCCCCACCTACCGTCGCGAGCCTTCTACTGCTAAAATGGCCTCCAGACCGAAGTCGGTTCTTGGCTCGATGAGGCACCAATCAAGCTCGGGCGCCCCTGCTGGTACTCCGGTCCAGACCCCGCCTCCTCTTGCCGACAAGGGCAAGAAGAAAAAGTACACTGAATCTGCCCCAGCGGCCAGGGATCGTCCTCACAAGTGGGCGCGGGAGGAGACTGGCTCTCATCGGTCTCATCGGGACGCTGGAAGAAATGCCCCGATTTCCACTCCTCCATCCGCCTTGGCTCTCGCCGAGGGTCGTCATCTGGATGACAATTCTTGGATCGGCTGGAACGAGGAAGTGACGAAAAGGTAAACCTCCTCCTGTTTTTGTGAACTCTCGTTTCGGAACTAACAATTTGACCAAATCTCTTTGTTCTCCCTTTTTTGTGTCACAGCCCGGACTTGACGCCACACAAGTTCTCTCCCGCAGTGCTGAGCTTCCTGAGGTCGAGACTCCCTATCCTGGAGGGCGTCCCTGGTGATTAGCCCCACTATTTGATGAGGACGATGAACAATGTCCCACGAGTGTGGACGAAGGATGACCATGCCGTCGCTCGCCGCCAAAAGGTCACGGGTAACATGTACTCGTCGATCGTGCATACCCTGAAGGCCGCTCTCTATATGGAGAAAGCTTGTGCCCAATCTGAGCTAGAGCTTGCCGACCTGGAGAAAGCTCGGGTGACCATCGCTGATCAGGCCAAGACCGTGCTAAATGCACATGAGGTGCAGAAAAAGCTGGAGGTCGAAAAGTCCGACTTGGCCAGAAGGGTCCAGGAGCTCGAGGAGCAGTTGAAAGGCGCCGAGGGCATGCTAGTGGTGGAGAGAGAGTCTCTGGCTCGGCTGAAGGGGGACCTGGTCAGCAAAGATTCCGAGGTCAGGGCTAAGCTGGCTGCCGAAGAGGAGCGGTTCAAGCGGACCGAAGAGCAAAATGTTAATTTTGCTTACGTCTGTGCAATGGCTGGGACCATTCAAGCTGTCCACCGGAAGAGCCCGGACACTGATTTTTCTGACCTCATCTCTGAGTTGGCCAGCTATGTCGGGGCATATCCGCTTGATCCTAACGTTGTGTTCGAAATTAAAGATTTGGAAGGATATGGCATTGACCTGACCTTCTTTCCCAATCAGTCGGATTGTGTTCACCACTCCCGACCCCGATAATACGCAGCCGGCAGACTCTGAGGTGGTCCTCGAAACACAGACGGGTGAGGTCGGAGGCCATACGAAGGCCTCTGCTACCTTGGGTGCGGACCCCTCCAATGATCAGGCCAAAGTCGGCCTCTAGGAGGGGTGTTTACCAGCCCAAGAGTCGGGAGGTTAGCTGCCCACACATCCACCAGTGTTATTCAATAGCAATTAGGTGGGCAGCCTTTGAATATAGTCAGTGGTGATGCTGATGGGATTCTGGATGTTCTTAAGAATGATAACATCAAGAATCTCGGTAAGAAAAAGGAGATTGAGAAGTTGTTGAACCCCGTCTCCAACAATACTTTTGATCAGCATCCCCTGAAGTCAATTGTCGTCAACAAGTTGTCTAGGATTTGAATCTTGATAGATTGCTAGTCGTTTCATGATCCAGATGTATCTTTACTTTCCTGTTGGCTATTGGCCGCCTAGTGTAGTTTGCCTTCGGGCTTATCGATGTAATTTCGACCTTCGGTCTTTTGTTATTAATGAATGCTCTTCATTTTATTGTGCCGACCTGATTTCCTTACGCGACTTTTATCATTTGCATTTGTTCTTATCGTCTTGTTGTCATTGTGAAGAGATTGTGAACTATGCTTAGTCGTCTTACAAAGTTAGGGGAGGGTCGCACCATTTAAGGTGGCGACCTCGCCGCAGGTATGTCGAAAGTCGTTCTTAGGGAAGTCGATATTGTGTATATGCAACTTTCCTTAGTGTTATACATAATGAAAAAGAGAGACATTATTATTACATAAACCGAAAATCATTACAAATAAGCGGTTCCAATTCATTGATAGTACTTCTTCAAATGGGTTGCGTTCCACGGGTATTGAGCTGGGGAGCCATCCGGGTTCTCGAGTTCGTATGCCCCATTTGATAATACTTTCATGACCTTATATGGTCCTTCCCAATTCGGACCAAACACTCCTTTGCTTGCACCTAGTGTCTTTTTAAGGACCAGGTCGCCGATCCTGAATTGTCAAATCCATACCTTCGAGTTGTAGTACTTTTCCGGCTGCTGCTTGTATCTAGCATTCCTTATGTTAGCTTCTAGCCTTTTTTCTTCGAGTAAGTCTAAGTTCCTGAACAAGGCCTCTTCATTGTGATCGACCACTACCTGAGACGTACGCAGTGTATGGAACTCGACCTCCATTGACGTTGTCCTGTATGACCATAGCACATCTGGCAGCTCGCTGACCCATTTTCCCTTCTTATCTTTGATCTTGGATTTCAAAGTGTGTTTGATAATTTTGTTCACTGCTTCGACCTGTCCATTAGACTGGGGATGGTATGGGGTCGAGAAGAGCTTAGTGATTTTCCAATACAGGAAAAATCTGTCGACCTTGAGCCCATCAAATTGTTCCCATTATCTGATATGATTTCTTGGGGTAGGCCAAATCTGCAAATAATGTTCCGCCAGATGAATTTAATGACGTGATCTTGATCTATGGTTGCCAAAGCTTCGGCCTCGGCCCATTTTTTGAAGTAATCCACCGCCACTAAAGTGTACTTGACTGAGCCCGGGGCTGTAGGAAGTGGCCCGATGATATCTATCCCCCACTTCGCAAATGGCCAGGGGCTGAGAATGCTGGAAAGTTCCTCCGGAGCAACTTTGATCGAAGGAGCATGGATTTGGCATTTGTGACATCGCCTTGCAAACATGAGTGCGTCAGCTCCTAAAGTGGGCCAAAAGTATCCTTGCCTAATCACCTTATGTGAGAGCGATTGCCCCCCAGCGTGGTTTTCGCATACCCCCTCGTGTATATCACGGAGGATAACTTGGCCTTGTTCCTACGTAACGCACCGGAGCAATGGTATGCTGAAACCCCACTTGTATAGCTCACCATTGACCAGGGTATACCTGGTTGATCGGAGTTGTAGCTGCTTTGCCTGAAGTCGATCCACTGGTAATGTCCCAGACATCAAGTAGTCGATGATAGGAGTCATCCAGCTCGAAGGGTGGGCATCGAGTGTAACGACCGTGGTGTTTTTAGTGGAAGGGTGGGGGAGGTTAGTGAGGGTGACATCCTTCATCTCTGCCGGCCCCTCCGAAGTCGCAAGGCGTGCTAATGCGTCGGCTCGCGAATTCGCGTCTCTTTGGACCAACTTGATGTGAATTTGATCAAACTTCAGGCACAGAGCTTTGACGACCTCTTGGTAGGCTGACATCCCGTCACCCATATCTTCGTATTCTCCCAATACTTGGAATGCTACGAGCTGAGAATTGGTAAATACTTGGAGCCTTTTTATACCCATGGCTATGGCCATTTCCAGGCCGCTAATGAGCGCCTCATATTCTGCTTCGTTGTTGGTGACATGAAATTCAAAAGTGATGGCGTTCTGAAAAGATGTGCCATCTGGGCTAACCAGTACCACGCCTACCCCTGATCTGTTGTCCGTTGCAGAACCATCCACGTATAACTCCCGTGGCGGGCAGGTGTGGCCGCTATCTTCCGGTGGGAAAGTAAGTTCGACAAGGAAATCAGCTAACGCTTGAGCCTTAATCGCTGGTCGTGGTGCGTATGTTACACCATACTACCCGACTTCAATTGCCCACTTGAGGCACCGCCCTGTTGTATCAGGTCGATGGAGTATGTTGCGTAGAGGCAAAGTGGTGAGAACTTCGACCTGATGATCGAAAAAATACGGCCTCAATTTTCGCACGCTCATGACTAGGGCGTAGGCTAATTTCTCCATACGGGGATATCGTTGCTCTATTTCGCTCAGTGCCTGACTTACGAAGTAAATGGGAAGATGATCCTGACCTTCCGCTCTTACGAGTACCACGCTCAGAGTAGTTTTCGAAGCTGCCAGATATAGAAATTTTTTTTCTCTAGGGACTGGTTTAGCTAGTATTCCGACATTGGCCAGGTAACTCTTGATCTCGTCGAGGGCTTCCTGGCTCTCCGTGGTCCATTTGAACTTTGATTTCCTCCGGATTGTGTCGAACATGGGCTTACATTTATCCCCTATTCTGGAGATGAACCTGTTCAAAGCAGCTAGGCATCCGGTTAATTTTTGGACCTCCTTGACTGTTCTTGATGCTCCCATGTCTAGGATAGCTCGTATTTTGGCAGGATTCGCCTCTATCCCCCGCTTGCTAACCAGATGACCCAAGAATTTGCCTGACTCGACTCCGAAGTTGCATTTCTTCGGATTTAGCCTCATGTTGTATCTTCTAAGGATCTCGAAGGTCTGGGCAAGGTGCATCAGATGATCTCCCTTCCGTAAACTTTTTACGACGATGTCGTCCACGTATACCTCCATTGTCTTTCTGATCTGCTCGGCGAACATGTGGTTGACTAGTCTCTGATATGTGGCTCCAGCATTTTTCAAGCCGAAAGGCATCCTTTTCCAGCAATACATTGGCGGTCAGGTTCATGCATGGCTATCTGATGGTATCCTGCGAAAGCATCCATGAAAGACATAATTTCATGCCCCGCCGTGTTGTCGATCAAATGATCGATGTGCGGCACTGGAAAGAAATCTTTCGGGACCCAACCTAGGATCGAGATCTTCGTGCTTTCTCTTGTTTGTATTTTCATTGGTTAATTTGTTATTTAACATCATTATTTGATGGCCAGGTGCATGTATTGAATTAAAATAAGACAAAGAGTAAAGCAAACATCCTCTAGCATCCACTTGGTCACCCTTAACGGTGCCAACAATCCCACCCTTAGTGGGGAATTTTACACAAAAGTAATATGTGGAGGACGCAGCCTCGAACTCATGTTCAAGCGGCCTCCCAAGGAAACCATTGTAGGTGCTCGGGAGGTCGATTACCAGGAAATCTAGAAGCCTAGTGTTCCTAACCTTTTCATCTATAGTGGACACCAGCTCCACAGATAGATGAATCATACCCAAAGGTTTGACAGTCGCGTTCCCAAAGCCTTTCACCGTGTGGTCGCATGGGGTGATATATGCTTCGTAATCGCCGAGTTGGTCCAAGGTCTTTTTGAATAGAATATTGCAAAAAGCCCCGCCATCGACCAGCAATCGACACACGGTGGTCCCCATGATGTTATCCTTGATGAAAAGCGGGTTGATGTTGGGGTACACGACCCCGACATTGTCGACCTCCCCGAACTCTTTCTTGCGAGTCTCTTCAGTGACAGCTAAAATGGGCAAAACCATTTTTTGGGCGTTCTCCATTGCCCTGATCTCCGCCTTCATTAGTCATTTTGATGAGGAGGCCGGGGAGAGGCCCCTTATTGTGTCGAGGGGCGAAATGGTGTGGATTAGATGTCCTTCCGCACCTTCGGGCATTGGAGGCACAGGTAGCTCGCCTCGGGCTCCTCCGTGGGTGGGATCTCCCCGGGCTTGCTCTCCCTGGCGAGGTGGACGGTCTTGAGGTCGACCCTGCCCATCACAACCATTGGCGCGAGGGTTCGTGACAAATTCGTTCAGGCGCCCGTCTTCGTAGAGCTTCCACAGCTGCTTCAGGAGATCCCTGCATTCACTGGTGTAATGCCCCTTCTGTGCATGATAGTGGAAGAACTTGTTGAGGTTCTGCTTGCTTTTGTCCTTGATGGGGCGGGGAGCATGCAACATGTCCCTCCCTTGGATTTGGGTATATATATGCCCGGGTGTCATACCTAATGCCTCCATCAGCTTCATCGGAATGGATTCTTCAAACCGGGTGCCTTGTACTGGGCCTCGATTTTCTTGGAGTTCTTCTTGGGTTCTGCGACTTCTTTTGTCTCCGAGAGTCGGGACTCTAATAACTCCATGGTGTGGATGAGATCGCTAGCACGCTTCCGAAAGTTGGCATATCTGGAAGGGTAATCTGCAGTCATACGCTGCCAGAGATTGGTTCCCTTCCTGAGGCCGGAGACGGCTCCCAGCAACTTAGCTTCATCCCCTATGGGATCACCCTCAATGATAAGCGGTCGATCCTTTTGATATAGGAACAATCCGACTCGTTTTCCTCTTGGCGGGTGTTTATGAGTCGCTGTCTAGTTGCTGGTCGGGGCGCTAAGGCGGTGTAATGACTCAGGAACAACCGAGCCAATTGTTCAAAAGATTCCACCGAGAAAGCCGGTAAGGAAGTGTCAACATGTGGGCCTGGTAGCTCAGTGTCAGGGAAAACAACCTACACTTCATCGCGTCCGATGCCCCCATCGAGGCCATATACGAATTGTATTTGGCCACATGGACTTTGGGATCCGTACTCCCGTTGTAGCGATCTAGAGCCGCTATGCTGATTTTCCTCTGGGTGGGGGCCAGAGTAACTATCGGCCCCAATGGAGAGTCTGGGATGGTGAGACCATCGTCTGCTTTCTTGGAACCACCCTGGTCCCCGACCCTTTCCAACAATTGTTGGACAGTCCTCGCCAGTGCGGTGACCTGCGCATCGCGCGGGTTGTTAGTCGCGTTCATCACGTGCCCCTATCTCTGGTTGATTGCAGAGGCGCCAGGAATACCCCCATGATGCATGTTCAGGGCCATGATCAGGTCCTGCTCCACCTATTCCGCGTGGCGTGGATGGGAATGGGCCTCGTCACCATCTTCCGCCGGAGCTTTTTGGGCCGCCTGACTTCCGAGGCGGGTGAACACATTGTTCAATGCCGCTGGTCTTTCCAGGGTCCGGTTAGTCCGGATGATGGCATGTTTGGCAGCATTATAGGCCAATTGACCCGTGGATCGCCCTTTTTCGATCATGTGGCCCTTGCCTTTGGAGGTTCCAGCATTGTGAACAGTCTTCTTGGCCAAAGGTTGATCCCCCTCGCCCCCCATGAACAGGCGCGTCTTGTTGAGGACAACAATGACCGCCCTGGCATCCGCGGGAGTCTGAACCAGGTTCCACCAGTCGGGCGAGCCAGCCGGAGCTGCCTGATGAGTGCGGTGGGAACTCTGTGATGCTTCAATGCCATCACGTGCGTCCACTTCATTAGGTAGGGGATTGTTTCCTTGGTTGGCTGCCATTGCTATTTCTTTCGAAAGGTGGGCTTTTCTAGAACTGGATTAGTTCCTCAAGAAAATAAATTAGATCTTTCCCACAGACGGCGCCAATTGTTGTAACTAGCTAAATCTGCCTAGTTTAACAATGAATTTAATCAAGTAAAATAGCTAAAAACGACCAAAAATAATAAAGGATAACACGTAAATTGGTGACCCGGTTCGTCCTTTGAATCAGACTACGTCCGGGGGCGTCCAAGCCAGGTAGAAGTGTATAATATATTTACCTAGAATACTAAGGTGTTCAACCCTTACAAATGTGACCTTTTTGGTCTATTTATACAACATATCCCGCCTTTAAGATGGGAGTTTATACAAGGAAAGATGCCCCTTTGGTGCCTTCAATCCCGCAAGTCGTCCGCATCCTCGGTCCGATTTGAGATCGCCCCTTTAATGAGCGCCAATTGGGGAATGGAATACCCAGACGGATTGGTTGGCTTGTCGTTTGCTTTCCTTATTTGGTCTTGATTGTCTGTTACATGCTACAGGTCGGGCTCCGACCTGGTTGTCACAAGTGGACGTTGCATTGTGATCTCTGATTTTCACTTAAGTCTCTATGCGACCTCCCTGTTATGTGATTTGGGCGTTTCGTCTTTTAAGGCGACCTCCCTTTGCTGACGTCACCTCGAAGTGTATGGCTCTTTGACTTGCATCTGTAGGGTTCATGGGACAGTAGTTTATTCCATGCTACAACACTCCTGAACCTGACACAACTCCTCCAGACAATAACGCTATTCATCTTGAGCCAATTCAATATCCTTGTGAGCTTGGTTCAATTCTTCCACTTTATCATTAAAACTAGCAGTCAGAGTAATTAACTTGCTGGATATGTGGGACATCGCCGAAAAAGTATTCTCTAAAATCACCATCGATCGGCCTTGGTGAATTAAACCCAGGCGCATCCGCTCAAGCACCGTTGGACCCACAAGAGATTCTTCAAGATCTGTTGTCCAAGCCTGAATAGGGGTCTCACAGGCACACCGAACGTGGTCAGGCAGCTCAAGGGTATTGTCAACCGACGGAGAGCAAAATAAGTTCATTAGGTCCGACGTGAGAGAGGATTGTTTCCCCGAGTACCTATCAAGAGAACCGAATATCAGTCAGCCCAGCAAGACAACAAGAACTAATTCAAAATAAAGAAAAGGGGGGTAATCCGACTTACATTTCAGCCCACTGAGGATCCCACCCCAAGAAAGATGTATCACCCGGAGCACGAGTCCGGGAGCTGGATGGAGCTTGTGGGTTGGGGACCACTAACGGGGAAACAAGTGCATCACCATCAGAAAAAGGGACCTCCACCCCGATCGGAGGAGGGCTCGCCTGGCGCACCAGACTTCCCTCGCGAATACACTTTCGTGTTCGTTTAGGTGAAGGAGTCTGCTCGCTCAATCCTTGGTCGGCTAAATGGATGGGAGTTTTCTTAGGTGTGCTCGCCTCGCCACCTAAGGTTTTTTGTGCCCGACACTCCGCCAGGATTCGGGCCATCTCGATTGGTTTTCTTTTCCAAGCCATTTTTGTATGTTCGGCAGAACTCTCGGGAAGGATGATAGCGGGGAAAGCTGCAAGTAAATGACGAGTTAAAGGGCATTACGTTGTAAGGTCGAATTTAGAAAGAGGGACAAGAGAAGGGTACCAATCGAATCAAGGAGTCAAGTGATGCGGGGGTATGTATAGTCTGCCTTTTTTCCTTTCGGCAGCAAAATTGAGAATTCCTACCGAGCGAGCCGAATAAGTTTCGGATTCGATCTGCCAGTAGCTGCTAAAATATCCGTCCTTAGCCTTCGTATCCAAAGCCGGTTGAATTCATGTGAAGAAAGAAACAAGTCAATATCAGTCAGTAGGACGAGCATGAAAATAAGGATACTTACTATGACTATCACAAAAATCGGTGGGAATGCTAAGGCGAGCACTAGACCCACGACCAGGAGCAAAACTTCTCCAATCACCTCCAACAAACCAAAATTTATCTTTCCAACCCCTCATCCTGCTCAGCACATCCTCGACAACCTTACGACGTGTGTTCGCTTGCATATATAACCACCCATGCTCGCAGTTGAGACGGGTCAAGTGGACCAGGCGAGCAAGTTCGGATGCCGAAGGGTAATACCGCGGTTCCGTCTTACCAAACAAAGTCAGCAAAGTCATTACCATATGCCACCCATTAGGCATCAACTGAGTGATAGTAATATTCCACTCGATAAGCAAATGAGATATTGCTGGGTGGAGAGGAAAGCGAAGGCCAGCTTCCATGATGTCGACGTTCACATCAAAACACCCTCTTAGGGATTGATCGGCCCGCTCATCAGAACTGGGAACCCAGAAAAAGACATCTTTTGGAGTCTCGTAACGCCGATATAAGCTCGCCAACCAATCCGCATTCATCACACTTTGGATCTCGCTAGCCGGGAAATCATTCTTAGTAGCTTTCCGATGGGGCTGTCCGGGCAAATCAAAATTAAATCGAGAAGGGTACTCCGTATAAGATAAACTAGGAGGCCGATCAATCGAAGGTACGCCAACTTGCTCATTCCCAGATCCGGAATTCGGTTTTCCCTCAAACAGAGTGTCCTGTTCGCTATCAGTTTTGAAAATTTGTTCATCATCAAAACTATGGTCACCCAGCCCCTCAAACTTCAGCCCTTTTGCGCTGAAATATGGGAAGTTCTTCTTCTGAGGGAGGCAACTATCCTCAGAGCCATCCCCATCAGAAGAAGTAATAACAGACGCATGCCGAATTTTCTAATGAGCTTTCGACCCCGAAGCCCCCGTGGATGAAGAGTTGATCTCCGTACGGGAGTTCCGCCGATGAAGTAAATACAAGCGATGAGGTGCAGATACTGATTTCCGGTGGGTTTCTGAATTCTCCGAGTCAAACGATGAGCTGACATGAATCGGTGAAGAAGACATGATGAATAGAAGAGAAAGAAAATAAGGAAATTACCTGAAAAAGTCTTTGCCGAGATGAATGGAGCTCGCCGGATGTTTCGTGAGAAAGAAGAAGCGTGAGAAAAAAGGAAGAAAGAATGAAAAAATAAGAGTAAAAGGGTTTATATAGTTTCTGGAAGATGGGGCCCCTACAATTTAAAAAGGTCAGAAAAACTCTTCACATACCAACATAGAGCCCCGTGCATAATAATGGGAAGGTACAAACACGGGGTGGCGCACATCA
The DNA here is from genome assembly GCA_037126765.1 of Stenogyne calaminthoides. Classification (NCBI taxonomy): domain Eukaryota; kingdom Viridiplantae; phylum Streptophyta; class Magnoliopsida; order Lamiales; family Lamiaceae; genus Stenogyne; species Stenogyne calaminthoides. The sequence goes on from JBBCBC010000143.1 coordinate 14,256, forward strand.
CAACAATCGAGGCGCTACTCCCGAGTCCAAGGAAAGCCGAACCAACATAGCTCGACCTCCGTGACGAGCATCAAAGGCCGTGCTGGGGGGTATTGTTGTGCTCTCCATTAAATCAACCAAAGTTAACCTGCCACGTGTTCGTCGGGTGAACACATTGACTAATACACAAGAAGGAGAGCCAGTTAAATACAAAGGAGCTCGCCAGGTAGGCGAGCATGTTAGGACAGCCAAGGAAGCAACACGCAAGTTCCCCACATCAGGAGAGCACGCGTAATTCAAACCAGCCCCCACTCCTACTGGCAAGCGGAATGCTCGCCCGGGGGCCCACTGGATATGCTCGCCAGTTAGGCGAGCCAACAAAGGGGACCTGAGCTGAAGTAATGGGGAGGTAAGAGAGAATCAAGGCAAAGTCTAAACTCTTCTCTACATCATAGGCAAATCCAGCCCCCCATAATTTATCACCTGGGGGGGCATATCACCTGTACACCAGGCGAACACGCGAGGCAAAAGACTCCATGCTCAATGTCAAACCATGATCGACCATATAGAGTCGAGCACTTGTCTAAACAAAGCAGACGAGCATGACTCACATAACACGAAGACAGGTCACCTGCTCAGCAGTGACCACCTGGATTGCGACCATACAGGGCATCAGGGACACATGACATAACCTCGTGTAATCTTGCATGTCAAGAAATAGCCAGCTCATGCTAGGCAAGGCAGCACATGCTTGCCAAACTAGTATAAATAGACCCTCAGAGGTCAAATAAAGGGATCACAAATTGTCCCCCTGTCTACTATGTTACTTGCTTTCCCTCTCATATTTACACGTGTGTTCGTCACATACACTTGTGCTCGTCACATCATATCTTATTTGTTACGTTGTCAAATACACAACGCCACATCATAATTTCCACATAAGACGACTAACAACAACCCTCTAAGGTATTTGTGCATCCATCATGAGATACCTAGTATCTCGTAGTAAGTGAGATCTTACTATACTCTCTAAGAGTATGATGCAGATCACACACCAATCTCAATTGCATCATCAATATCCCATTCTTGATGATCCTTGATCGGGGCTATTTGAGAATCATGCTTAAGTCATCTGAGTTCTCACAACCCCAATAACAACACTAATTCAAGGGAACACAGATAAGAACAAATGCAAACTTAATATTCAAATAAGTGTAATGCCAAACATTTAATATTAAATAACAATAATATTAAACCAATACTGAACATTATCTTAGCATTATGTCCTTACAAATGATTGTCTCTAGGATATTAACACTAACAATCTCCCACTTGAACTAGAGCCAATCACCTACATGCCTAATCCCTAGACCATTGAAATGAACTGTCTTATCCAGACAACTTCTTTGGGAGCTTCTGCCGCAGCAATGTACTCAACTTCGGTTGTTGAATCATCACAGTCATTAAGGAAACTGGCGTCCGCATAGCCAGTGACAACTAGCACTGACTGTCCTCCGTAGATCAGAAAGTAATCTTTAGTAAGTCTGAGATACTTAAGAATGTTCTTGACAGCAATCCAATAAGGTTCACCCGGATTCTGTTGGTATCTACCAGTGGTGCTGTGCAAGTCATGGTGTACATGATGGACCCAATTGCAGATGAATATGGTACGTCCTTCATGTGCTGGATATCAGCGTCTGTAGAAGGACAATCCTTCTTAGACAACTTTATCCCATGACATGCCGGTAGAGAACCTCTCTTAGAGTTTTCCATCGCGAATCGCTTCAACACCTTGTCTACGTAGGTGGACTGTGACAACCATAACATCTTCTTGGATCTATCCCTATGGATCTTGATCCCTAAGTTATAGCAGACTTCACCAAGACCCTTCATCATGAAGGTCTTTGACAAACATTCTTTCACGGACTGCATGAGTCGGATATTGTTTCCCATAATCAGTATGTCATCGACATACACAACTATGAAGATAATATTCTTCACATTGTATTTCCAAAAGATGCACGGATCTTCTGAGTTTCTAACGAAGTTAAATGATTTGACAGCTTCATCAAATTGGATATTCCAACTCCTAGAAGCTTGCTTCAATACATAAATGGATCGTTTAAGTTTGCACACAAGATTACATTTTGGCTTTGATATAAAACCTTCCGATTGAGGAAAGCTGTTAACATCCATCTGCCAAATCTCATAATCAAGGTGTGCTGCTAACGCAAGTAAAATTCGAATGGACTTGATCTTTGCAACTGGTGAGAAAGTCTCGTCATAGTAAACGCAAAGTCAATGCCTTCGCGTTGACTATAACCTTTCGCTACAAACCTAGCCTTGTAGGTTTGTACGTTGCCATTTGCATCAGTCTTACGTTTGAAGACCAATTTGCAACTTATAGGTCTAACCCCTTTTGGCAACTCAACCAAGTCCCAGACTTGATTGGTGTACATCGAGTCCATCTCGAATTTCATGGCTTCATGCCACTTCTTTGAGTCAACATCTAATGTTGCCTCAGTGTAAGTTCTAGGATCATCTTTATCCAGGATCTCCACATCATCATGTTCCTGTACTAGGAAACCAAAATATCTAATGGGTGGATTACGAACCATAGTGGACTTACGGAGTTGTGGTTGTTCAGGATGCACATTCTGATCGTGAAAGTTTTGTGGTGCAGCGATTTCATCGTTGACCGGGGAGGCCTCAAGAGCGACACTTCCGGATGCCTCTTGAGCGGGAGTTTGAACTATGCTATTCTCATTCAGCCTACTTGGAGTTTGTTGCGAAGACAATGCAACTCCAATTACGCTCCCACTAGCTGAAAGAAGATCACTTAGTAATAACCTTCCACCATGTGAGCTGCTGAATGCTCCCACTAATTCTTTGTCATGTTGCTTTGACAAGACATCAGTCTCGTTAATTTGTGGTTCTTGAATTTCTTCAAGTTCTATAGTCTTACGGCCTTGTTCCTTGAAGACATAATCTTCTTCAAGAAATTTGGCCTGCCTAGAAACAATCACTGTTTGTTTCTCAGAGAGATAGAAATAATATCCTCTAGTTTCCATGGGATATCCCACAAAGTAACCCTTTTCACCTTTTGATTCCAACTTATCAGTGAGCATTTTCTTCACAAATGCGGGGCAACCCCACGTCCTTATGTGAGAGAAAGTTGGTTTTTTGCCATGCCATAGCTCGTATGGCGTATGCTCAACCGATTTGGATGGAATCATATTCAGAATGTAGATTGAGGTTAGGAGCGCGTATCCCCATAAGAAAGTTGGAAGAGAGGAAAATCTCATCATGGACCTTACCATGTCTAACAGGGTTCAGTTTCTCCTCTCGGACACTCCATTCATTTGGGGTGTGCCGGGAGGAGTCCATTGTAATTGGATTCCATGCAACTTCAGATAATAAGTGAATTCATGGCTAAGATATTCTCCTCCTCTATTAAATCCAAGAGTCTTAATACTCTTACCAAGATGCTTCTCTACTTCAAATTTATACTATTTGAATTTCTCAAAAGATTCGGATTTGTATTTTATAAGATACACATACCCGAACCTTGCGAAGTCGTCGGTAAAAGTTATGAAGTAGCCGAAGTGACCCCTAGCTAGAGTGAGAAATGGTCCACAAACACTACTGTGGATCAACTCTAGAACTTCTTAAGACAAGATTCGTCATTTCCATAAGACTCAAAGTCAAATGGGGTTAAGTAGTCTAAATTTCTTAACCTTGCAATTCTTTTCTCGTTTGCATGACAAAGTCTACAGTGCCACAAGTAAGTCGTATTTTCATGATTACTAAGTTTGAGTCTTTTATTTTGTATATTAAGAATGTTATATCCACAGTGCAACAAATATAAACCATTAGATAAAGCATCATTTCCATAAACATCACCATTAAGCGAAAAATAACAATTATTATTTGCAAAATAGAAAGAAAAACCTTCAATATCCAACATCAGAATAGAAATAATGTTGCGGGTAATAGAAGGGACAAAATAACAATTATTCAGTTCTAATCTAAAACCAGAAGGTAAGTCTAAAACATAAACGCCAACAGGCTTAGCAGCAACTCTTGTTCTGTTCCCAACGTGTAGTGAGACTTCATCCGGCCTAACTGCCCTGCTATCCTTGAGACCCTGCACATAAGTACAAATGTGTGAGCCATAACCGGTATCCAATACCCAGCAGGTAGTATCATTTGTGGACATGTTTATCTCAATAACAAACATACCGTTTCCAGATCTGCCGAGACACCAGGTCTTCTTTTTCATTCGCTAGAACCTTGCAGTCCTTCTTCCAATGCCCCTTCTGCTTGGAGTGGAGGCATACGTCCTTGTCCACCCACTCCTTCTTTTGAATCCCACCTTTGGGCTTAAGGAAAGCAGGCTTGGAGCGTTTCTTAGCCTTGCTCCTTCCCTTCTTATTTCCTTTTAGAGCAGAATAAGTAGAAGCACTCACCATGAGCATGGCCTTTTCCTTAGCAGTGGAAGACGTAAAATTCTTGAGCATGTTATGAAGCTCGGGCATGGTTGATTCGGTCTTATTTATGTTAAAGTTTACAAAGAAACTCGAATATGAGTCGGGAAGCGACTGAAGAATGGCGTAAACAACAACGTTGGTCTTGAGATCAATGCCCAAGCGACCAAGTTTCTCGATTAGCCCTATCATCTTCAAAACATGAGGGGAGACCTACCCTCATTCAGCTAGCCGGCACCTAAACAGATCTCTCATCACTTCATAAATTTTGGAACGAGATTCAGAATCAAAGAGATCCTTCAGATGCTTGAGCATCTCGAAGGGGAGCATCTTCTCATGCTGCCTTTGCAACTCGGGAGTCATGCCGAGAAACATAACACACTGAGCCTGGGAAGCATCCTCTTGATGCTTCTTTTGAGCTGCGGTGTTAAACACCTCAGCCTCTTCGGTACCAACCTCAGGGGTAGCAGGGATTGGCTTGTCCAACACGTACTTAATCTTCTCTTGCCTGAGCACCAAACGAACATTTCGGTGCCAGTCGAGAAAGTTTGGCCCAACCAATTTGTTCGTTTCCAAAATGCTTCTCAATGACAAGTTATTCATTTCAACAATCCTAGAGAAATAAAATAAAACGGCTATTAAAACACATAATTCCTATGATCAATATTCAGCAATCAAAATAAATATGGCCTTTATATTTATTTTGTTTCCATTATTTTTACATACTTAACGACCTCATCGAAAAAGTACAAATTTATATCAAATATAAATTATAATGGGCGAGGATCCACATTACTACTAATATAATCCCAGTGAGGGCTAATCATTATAATAGCATAATTGGTAGGTCTCCAAACCAATTGCCAAAATGCAACTACCAGTTTATCGAACCTAGTTCGATTGATGTCCCTTAACTTTTGTTCCCCGCGAGGGCTGGTGAAACAAAATTAAGTTGGTTTACAACCATCAAACGACGACATTATATGTCCCTATAAAAGTCCTTGTTGGGAAATGAATTTAATAAAGAGGATTTTTGATTAGATCCCAAAACCCCTGAGTATGACATGTTCAGGATAATCTTGATAGATGAGTCAGGATTCAGTTTTAGAGTGTTCAGGATAATATCTGCACCATGTATAGTCGGCAGATATAGAACAGGTTAGAATCTGAAGACTCGGTATGAAACTGAGAATCTGAAGACTCAGTATGAAACTGAGAATCAAGACTCTAGATGAAATCGAGAATCAAGACTCAAAGATGAGATCGAGAAACCCAAGGCACAATAATTATCGAAGACTCAAGAATATATCAATGCTCAAGATATCCCGAATGTTCCGAGGCAATCAAGCCGAGGAATATAAATTGGAATCCGGTGACGTGGACCAACGAGAGGAAGACAACCAAACTGAAAAAAGCCGCAGAACCTCATAAAGAATAGTATGGATTTGAATGAGATTCTCTCCAATCGGTAACATTCAAATCCACACTATAAATACAAGATCTTCCATCAAATTAAGTGTGGAGATTATGCACAAAATGCCACAGAGCCAAGAGCGTTATAGTCAAGCATTCCCACCCTAGAACACAAGTCCGTAGTTATACAAATATATTCAAAAGAGTGTTCTAGAACCCAATCTAAGCAACCCACGATGTATCCTAGCTTAGAGAGATTTTCCCAACCTTAGCATTGAGGCTAAACAAATGTAAGGGAAAATCTCACCATAGTTGGAGACAACACCAAACCCAAACCTCATTCTCGTAAAGAGATAACTAGTGGTGGATGAGGTAGTTGTTAAAGCAATCCCGTGAGTGAGGGTGATAAGTCCCGAAGGAGTGTGAACTCGTTAAACATCTAAGAGGCGAGCCCGGAGAGGGTGATAAGTCCAGTTTGAGTTAGTAAACTAAGAGAGGTAGTCAAGAAAGCTCAAAGTAGAAAGGTTAGTAAACTACAGAGGTAGTCAGAAAACCTTAGGAAGTGTTTGAAGGAATTTCCCTAGGAACAGGGAGAGTGGATGTAGGAGCTTGAGTCTCCGAACCACTATACATTATTGTGTTGTTTCTCGCTTTACGCTCTTATATTGTAAATGACGATTCGATTATAAGCAAGACACAACACATGAGCTTAAAAGAGAAAAATCTGGAATCATCATTCCTTCACCCCTGTTTTATATGCATCGCTTGTCATGTTTGCTTCCGCACGCGCAAAATGGGTTTTCCCACCGGGGCCCAACAAGTGGTATCAGAGCGGGAGTTCAAAAGGTTCACTAATTTCAGAGTGACCACCTGAACAGATCTTTTTTAAAGAAAAACCCGTTTCTTTAAAAATGCATATATACTAATGTTTTGGCATCTTTATCAATTGAGAAATTGTTGGGATATTTTAGTTCTATGCCAAAATATTGTCAACTTGTGTTATTCAAGAAAATTTACAGATAACAAGTTGAGGGGGAGCGAAAGAACAAATTGAGGGGGAACTCACGGAATCAAAAGTAGATGATCGAGATCGACGAGGTCGCAGATTTAGACCGGGTCGAGATCAAATGAGTTAGATGAGTTCGAGTTAAACCGATGAGCCGCGGCAAAAATTAAGAGAAGAAAAGCTAAAGCCAAAGAAATCGTAAGAGAAGGTTGCAAATCGTAAGATGAAAGGTAAGAGATCGATCAAGATCAGACGTGATCGAAATCAGATATAATAAACCTGATATGCTAACCTGATATGATGACCTGATGCTATTCTGATATGTTGATCTAAAGATGTGTTGATCTAATCAGTCGAACTGATCAGATCAGGCAAAGAAGAAATCAGATAGCTTGAGTAAAAAGTGATCTGAGGCTCAGTAAGTAAAGTGAATCGAGACTCAAGATAGGTCAAGTTGACACGAGAGTCGAGAAGTAAAAGAGACCTGAGGGTCAGGATGTCTGAAGTCAGAAGAAACTGAACTCAGTCAGCATGAGTGTCAGTATGCCTGATCAGACAAGGTCCATAGAAGAAGAGGAATGAGGAGCCGAGCTGAAGATCAAGAAGACTGAAGACCAAGACTGGAGACTTGTAATTCTTTATGTTTTTGTCTTTATCTTTTGAAAAGTTCATTGTAAACTGTAATAGTCTATCATACATCAATGAAACTTTATCTTTATGCTCAAAGATAATACCTCATTATCTTTTTTTTTTCATGTCTTTAAATTTGATATGCCTGATTATTGTTGTTTGGTGATAAAATTCTTGGGAGATTCATTGTTGAATTGATTATTAAGAGATATACCATTCATGTAATAGGAAAAACTGAAACCTGAGTATAGGTTAAGAGTGTTGTAACAAGATGGTTTTGGCATCATCAAAAAGGGGGAAATTGTTGGGAAATAAATTTAATAAAGAGGATTTTTGATTAGATCCCAAAACCCCTGAGTATGACATGTTCAGGATAATCTTGATAGATGAGTCAAGATTCAGTTTTAGAGTGTTCAGGATAATATCTGCACCATGTATAGTCGGCAGATATAGAACAAAGTTAGAATCAAGACTCAAGATGAAATCGAGAATCAAGACTCAAGATGAAATCGAGAATCAAGACTCAAAGATGAAATCGAGAATCAAGACTCAAGATGAGATCGAGAAACACGAAGGCACAAGATTATCGAAGACTCAAGAATATCTTGAATGCTCAAGATATCCCGAATGTTCCGAGGCAATCAAGCCGAGGAATATAATTGATTGGAATCGGTGATGTGGACCAACGAGAGGAAGGCGGCCCGACTGAAAAAGGCTGCAGAACCTCCACAAAGAATAGTATGGATTTGAATGAGATTCTCTCCAATCTAAGAACATTCAAATCCACACTATAAATACAAGATCTTCCATCAAATTAAGTGTGGAGATTATGCACAAAATGCTACAGAGCTAAGAGCGTTATAGTCAAGCATTCCCACCTTAAAACACAAGTCTGTGGATATACAATATATTCAAAGAGTGTTCTAGAACCCAATCTAAGCAACCCACGATGTATCCTAAGCTTAGAGAGATTTTCCCAACCTTAGCATTGAGACTAAACAAATGTAAGGGAAAATCTCACCATAGTTGGAGACAACACCAAACCCAAACCCCATTCTCGTAAGAGATAACTAGTGGTGGAGTGAGGTAGTTGTTAGGCAATCCCGAGTGAGGGTGATAAGTCCCGAAGGAGTGTGAACTCGTTAAACATCTAAGAGGCGAGCCCGAGAGGGTGATAAGTCCAGTTTGAGTTAGTAAACTACAGAGGTAGTCAGAAAGCTCAAAGTAGAAAGGTTAGTAAACTACAGAGATAGTCAGAAAACCTTAGGAAATGTTTGAATGAATTTCCCTAGGAACAGGGAGAGTGGATGTAGGAGCTTGAGTCTCCGAACCACTATACATTGTTGTGTTGTTTACTGCTTTACGTTCTTATATTGTCGTACGCATTCGATTATAAGCAAGACTCAACACATGAGCTTAAAAGAGAAAAATCTGGAATCATCATTCCTTCACCCCTGTTTTATATGCATCGCTTGTCATGTTTGCTTCCGCAAGCGCAAAATGGGTTTTCCCACCGGGGCCCAACAGTCCTGTTAGATGTAAATTCGAGCAAAAAGACGAGGGTCTTAAATACTCATTGGAATGAAATCTCCGGTCTACTTTTAATTTTGATGGAAGATATCTTTTCAATTTAATGATAAACCATATTTTAGTGAGGAAAGTTTTTAAAGGCGGTGTATTAATTGCTTAATCGAGATCCTTCATGCTATCTACGTCACATTTGAGCAATAATTGGGTACCACCTACCCAAACATGACTTACACGGACTAACAAATATTTGGGCGCCGTCTACCCAAGCATTTAATATGGTCCGACAGATATTGGGCGCTGCCTACCCAAATAATTATAATGTGGACTATAAATGCGTTAACAGATTAAATCAAATTTAATAAACAAGTTAACCAAGTGGGATTTAATAACCTTTTAAAACGAATTTTAAAATCTAATTTTAAATTTAATTTTAAAGTTATTAAACTGTGATAATTAATTCAATTAATTATTTTGGTCCACCCAAAAATTCAATTTTAAATTAAACTTTTATTAATTTAGAAAATCAGATTTTAATTTTATTTTACAAAGGGCTCATGTGCAAATTTCAAAAATTACACGGAAGGGCCTATCCTAAATCTAATATCGGCATAATCCTTCCCCTCATCATCGCACGGTTTCTAAAACCATTTTCAATCGGGAAAACCAAACCAACCATACGTCCAATAATTCTTCACAATTCATCAGAATTATTCCAAAAAATTCCTAAAACTATTCCAACTATTAGGGTTCAATCATATTACGGTTTCATCAGTTCCAAACAAAAATCCTATCGAACAAGCAAGCAAGCAGTCATCAAAATCAGACAACAACCCAATCAATCGGCACCCATAACCAACAAAGAATGACAGAGGCATATAACTAGTCGACGAATAGGCACGAGTCGCTGCCGCCGCTCATCGTGTGCGGGCGACTCGCCCCCGTGAACGAAAGGACTGGGTGGGGGCGCGCGTGGAGCCGCGGCCCCCTTTTCTTCGAACTAGTTCGAAACCAGAGAGGAGACGATCGATTCGGCGGTGCGGCGCCACTGGTTTGTCTCAATTCCGGTGGCGCGTCGCCTTGAAACGTACCGAGACGGACACAGCAGTCAAGCCTCGAAGAGGTTCAATCATCGGCGACTCAAATCGAGGAGAATCGGTAGCGCACCGCTGCGATTCGAGACGATTTGAGGGCGCACCACTGTGAAAAGAGACGAAGACCAGAGACCTCACCTCTCAACGCGACGAAGAAGACGACGCGATGAAACAACCACCGTGGGCCACACTATGGGCTTCCACACGCGTCGCGAGGAATGGTGCCCAGTGTCGGCCTTCAGCGACTCCGCGTAGCACCACCAGCCGAAGAACAGGGAGCGAGCAGCGGCGGAATTCTCAACTAAACAATTAAAAACAAGAGCCTAAAGCTCTGATACCATTGTTGGAATATAGAGGCACATAAACACGTAATACATACGCAGCGGAATTAAACAGTTCACCAACAACGAACATATAATTGCATAATAAAATTACGATAAACATAAAGAGAAATGTCACAGCAGTTCGTAGACAGATTTCTCAACTATAGTATCCACGTAATCCCCGCACTCAGATATGCACAGATTTGCCAGCGTTGAATTCCGAGATGAATTTGCTAGGAAAATTCTAACTAGGAATTTTATGGAGAGAACTAGGTTTTTGTAAAAGTAAATAAGGAATCTCAGGGACTCATATATATAGGGAGAGTCTAGCTTAAATCTTAAGTTATCTTTATTAGGAAGATATTTCCTAATCTTGCAAAACAAATCTCAAAGATATGTTTTTCAGTACATATATTTTCCTACAATAATATTCCATAATATTATTTGGGATTCCTATTTAATTAAATCCAATTTAATCAATCAGTAATAATAATTAATTCCAAATTAATATATTATTAATTCTCCATAAATTAAATATTAAATCCAATTTAATACTTAATCAAGCAACTATAATCTGATTAGGGAATTACTTGTTGTGTGACCCATAGACCCTCATATATCGAGCGATTAGTCAAACTTACGGTCTTAATTGAACCCTAGACAATAAGTCAGACGATCTCAATATATGAGGTACGATGCGAGAAACGTGCAACTACCTGTAGCTAAAACATGGGCTATTATGATTTCTTCCTATCATTCACGAATACTCGATTAGTCTTGAACATGATGAAGTGTCTATTCAAATAACTTAATCATATTATCTCCAATCACTAATTGATCACTTATGTCACACTTGACCACAAATTCTAAGTTGACGTGCATTGGCCAATGACTTTGATCCAATTATGATGAGAAGATGAATATTCTTTCTAAATCCACTTTGAGGAATGAACCTTATTCTTGGCTCAACTACCACGCACATTCGTAAATAACCTAATCCAAGCCATATATACCCATGGAAGGGTGCAAGCGTCGGTCATGGTCAAAGTTCATCACTCCACATATGTCGTGCGTATTGACCTCAAGTCAAAGGAGTATCGCATCGCTCCCATAAACCGAGACACCCGTAGAAACATATAGTGGAACTACACTAAACGGTTTCTCGGATGGGTATACCAATACCCTCTAAGGTATTTGTGCATCTATCATGAGTGTTTTAACACAGATTTTACGTATATGCCACAAACAAGTAATTAATGAATAACAAATGAATGAATGACTGAAAGACATAACGAACTAAAGAATTTGTTGACCCAGTTTGTCTGGAAGGACTACGTCAGGGGGCATGCCAAGCAAGGATATTTCACAATCTTTTTCCTTTGTAATTTTCTCTCTTTTCTCTTGGGAGTTTGTCCCCTATTTATAACAATTACAAGGTACAAAGATGAAAACCCTAACGGGCCACTTAATGGGCCTTCTAAACAGGAAAATAAAAGATACACTAAATCGTTGCTCGGATCTTCAATAAATGTGTAAGATCTCTCTTTCCATAACGAACACTGGGAATCTTGCTTATTTTCCATATATGGATACCGACCTTGCTCGTGGAGCGACCTTGGGGGAGGTCACCCAGTCAATTGGTCCCTATTCTCTACTTTTCGACCTCGCCTGAGGACCCTCCTCGAGGGAGGTTGCTCGTTAAGGAGAGCTTGATCTTCTTTACTCGTCGCCATGTCACCCTGTGAGGCCGTCCTCGGCCTCACGTACTCTTCAGCTGAACTTGGTTCTAGCCGCCACATCATCACCATTTGCCACGCCATCGTCCTTTGCCACGTGGTTGCTGAGTGATTATATGGCTACAACAATTACCCCTAAGAGCGGACTTCGACTTTGTTCGGAGGTCGGTCTTGATCTTTGTTCAAATAAGACTTATCTGATTTTCGCCTTGAGGATGCATTCTTTGCCCTTGTGTATGTTTTGAATGCCTTCATGAGGTCTTGATTGTTCATACTTTGATGATAATACTTCTGGTATCAAGTATGGATCTTCAACTTCAGACTTGGGTGTCTTTTAGCGGGCTCGATTTTCCCTCGTGCCCCCAGGTCGGGGGTCTATCTTGTGCTCGTTGTTTGTTAAAAGGTTCATTTGAAATTGGTATTTGAGATTGAGCTTGTCGAGAGGCTGGGCTCGTCGAGAGTCTTGGTCGTTGGTTCATGCTGCGATTTGGTAGGTATTTGATTTTCTTTATTTGTGCTCGTACTTTGAGGTGAGCCTCTTTTTATGACTCTTTTCTGTGCTCGTACTTCGAGGTGAGTCTCTTTGTACACGTCTTTTCTGTGCTCGTACTTTGAGGTGAGCCTCTTTTTACGAGTCTTTTACGTCTTTTCGTGCCGAGGTGAGCCTTTTTTAGTCTTTTTGATTGCTTTCGTATTTGAGGTGAGCCCCTGTCTGAGTCTTTTTTGTGCTTTCGTGCTTGGTGAGCCTCTTTTTATGAGTCTTTTTCTGTCTTTCGTGCTTGAGGTGAGCCCCTTTTTATAATAAGTCTTTTCTGTGCTCGTACTTCGAGGTGAGCCCCTTTGTATGAGTTTTTTCTGTGCTCGTACTTCGAGGTGAGCCCCTTTTGTACAAGTCTTTTCTGTGCCCGTACTTCGAGTTGAGCCTCTGTGTACGAGTATTTTCTGTGCTCGTACTTTGAGGAGAGCCTCTTTGTACGAGTCTTTTCTGTGCTCGTACTTCGAGATGAGCTCCTTTGTACGAGTCTTTTTTGTGCTTGTACTTCGAGGTGAGCCCTTTTGTACGAGCCTTTTTTGTACTCGTACTTTGAGTTGAGCCTCTTTGTACGAGTCTTTTCTGTGCTCGTACTTCGAGGTGAGCCTCTTTGTATGAGTCTTGTTTGCGCTTGTCGACGACCATTTTTAGCCTAGCGGTTCGCGACTTGATGTAATTAGCCTTTGGGCCTTTCGTCAATGAAACCCATTTCTTTTTCTACCTTTAGCATGCCGACTTGATTTCCTTACGCGACTGTAAAATTGCATATGTTCTTGCCGTCTTATTTGGATGCGGCTTATTTACGAGCTTTTGCTTAATCGTCTTACAAAGTCGGGGGAGGACCGCACCTGCTAGAGTGGCGATCTCCCTGCCAGTATGTCGAAAGTCTCACCTTAGGAGGTCGATGTTTATTCATGCGACCTCCTTCGGTTTAAACACCCAGGAATTATGAAAAGAAAGGTAACATTTTATTTGACTTGGATTAGCTTATGATAAATAAAACTAGTAAATCTCGCCGAGTAGGCGGAAAGTCGACGCCGAAGAGGCGGGCTGGTCGATGCCATAGAGGCGGACAAAATCCTCGCCACGAAGGCGGAATGCCAACGCCAAGGAGGCGGGAAGGTCGACTCCATAGAGGCGGATGAAATCATCACCACGAAGGTGGAATGCCAGCGCCTTTGAGGCGGGCTGGTCGATGCCTTTGAGACGGACAAAATCATCACCACAAAGGCGGAATGCCAGCGCCAAGGAGGCGGGCAGGTCGACACTGTATAGGCGGACAAAGTCATCACCGTAGGAGGCGGAATGCCAGCACCAAGGAGGCGAGCAGGTCGACGCCTTAGAGGTGGATGAAATCATCGCCACGAAGGCGGAATGCCAGCGCCGAGGAGACGGGCTGGTCGACGCCTTAGAGGCGGTCAAAATCATCACCACGAAGGCGGAATCCCAGCGCCGAGGAGGCAAGCAGGTAAACGCCTTAGAGGCGGACAAAATCATTGCCACGAAGGCGGAATGCCAGCGCCGAGGAGGCGGGCTGGTCGACGCCTTTGAGGCGGACAAAATCATCGCCACGAAGGCAGAATGCTAGCGCCGAGGAGGCGGGCTGGTCGACCCTTTGAGGCGGACAAAATCATCGCCACGAAGGCGGTATGCCAGCGCCGAGGAGGCATGCTGGTCGACGCCTTTGAGGCGGACAAAATCATCGCAACGAAAACGGTAATGCCATGTGTTCGACCAATTGAGGAAATTCTTTGGGTGAGAGAGATTTTAGATTTAAAACTCTTGAAAATTTTATAAAGATATTATTAGGAGGTCAGAAAATGTTTCTGATTATTAACAAGATCTTTTTAAATTTTTGTGGTATAAAATAACCTTTTGAGATTTCTGGGGTTTTGCCCCCAGGATCGGGTTTTGATATCTGTTTAAAAACATCTTTCATGAATGTGCAAAGGTTTGGGATCCCTAGGGTCTTGCCCCAGGATCTAGATTTGATTCTCGTTTGTTTAGATCGTCTCTATCAGAGCGATTTGTTGTTTCAAGAATGTGAAAGAAGACTGGCACATAGGTTTATAGTCATTTTGGACTGTATATGTTTATAGTCGTTTTGGACTATTTGCCAGTGACTTGAATAACTTTTGCGACGCTGAATTGAGTTATTTCCTTATCGTCTTATTGACATTGCGATTTAAATGAACTTGTTCTTTATCATCTTACGAAGTCGTGACAAGAATCGAGTCGTTTAGGCTGCGACCTCATCGACCTTGGGATTTGAAAGTCATGGCTACGATGTGAGCTGGAGGATATCCCGAAATGTAACTTTAAAAAAGTGTTTTAACTCGGTGTCAGCTTGGATTGAGATATTCGTTTGATATAAACAAGTCGTCTTTCGAGGTCGTTTTATTGAGTTTACAACTCCCTTTGACTTGTGATTTGAAGGGCTTATTTGTCGTCTTACTTAAATTGCGACTTGATTGCCTTCTGGTTTGACCATTGCGCCTGTCGGGGTAGGCAGGGTCATTTTTTGGAAGTGTGACCTTGTTAATTTGAGGTCGTCGGGTCTTGTTTATTTGAGACCGCGACTTTAGGTGTTTGGGATTGTCGGGTCTGCTTGTTTGCGACCGCGACTTTAGGAATTTGAGTATCTTCCTTTTCTAAGGTTTATGTTATTAGTAAGGATTTGGAGTTTGTTTTACATAACCCTCCAAATTTAGACATACTAGTTTGATTGTTCTGAAAATAACTCGAATAACTCGAGATATGAGCATAAATGCCCCCTCCTTGTAATATATATGAGAGTATGAACACTGTGATATATATTAAAATGAAGTAAATGAAATAGAACCTGATGTGAGCGGGCTAAATGACTGCCCGTAGATTCTTTGAGTTGCCCTCGAGACATCGCGCGCACGTGCAATTTTCATTGGCGAGAGTCACGAGCATTTTCCCTCGCAAAAAAAAAAAAGTAGCCCATTAGATATCAAGTTTTTTTGTTTGGGCCGAAAATATCATTAACCAGTATTTCTGGCCCAAAGACTATTTTTGGCCCAAAGATTATTTTTGGCCCAAAGATTATTAGTAGAGAAAATTCTTGGCCCAAAATACCATTCTAACTAATAAGCTGACCCATTAACTTACCCATTTAGAGAACCCATCCTTCAGCATCAGCCCATTCGATTAGGGCAACAGTCGCAGGGGACCAGTCCAAAGATCGCGTCACTCTCTCAAACGCACAATCAGGGTTGCCCCAATGATTGAGACGGTGATTACGGCAAGTCTCCACGTGACGACCGCGTTGATACCGGCTTGGAAGTGTGGTGGCTTTTGAGGCAGACGTTCCAGGGCGTGGTGGCGCGCTTCGTTTCCGGCCACAAGTTGCGGAAATGGTGAATCGAAGCTGGCACGGTGGGTGCGACGACGCAGAGCACTGAGTCAGTTGTGTTTTGCGCCGATACTAGGCGGCGGAAATTCACGCGAGGGAGAGAATCCTGGAGTTTGGTGCTGCGATTCGCGGTGGCCAACGGGGTTTCGGCCCGCGTGTGCGTCAGAGGCGACGACTGAGCGGAGTTTCTGGGCAGTCGGGGGAGGCGGAGCTTGATAAGGCGACGCCCGATGGCAATGAGGGGGCGAAGCAGGGGCTTCGACCCGGGTTCAACCTGTCCCTTGTTGCAAACTCGGCAACGACAGTACTCGACCGGCCGAGAGAAGGTAGGGCAAAGCTAAGGCGCTTCAATCGGGGTTTGGGAGCGGCTGCGCTGCAATCGACCAGATGAATCGCACAGCCCAACGCTGATATGGCCGTGATACCCAAATTGATCTTTCTGGATTTTTTATTTCATTGAACTCGTCGTGATGGTGATGGTCTGGTGGGGGTATTGTTATTGTTTGGTCTGAGTTTCTAGGAATGGATTGTATGAATCGTGATTATTCCGAAATCCATGTATGAATTTTTTGTTTGTTTCTGTGAAGGCGTGAAGAACAGTTGTATAAAATGTGATGTTTTTGTGAAATCTGGGTTTGAGCTTTGGATGAACAGTGAGTGTTTTATCCGGATTTTTGTTTATGAGTCCTAACGAATATTCAGTGAAAATTCGTTAGATGGTTCCAACATACGGATCCAATTGTTGTAACACAGATTTTACGTCTATGCCACAAATAAGTAATTAATGAATAACAAATGAATAAATGAGTGAAAGACATAACGAACTAAAGAATTTGTTGACCCAGTTCGTCTGGAAAGACTACATCTGTGGGCATGTCAAGCCAGGAAATTTCACTATTTTTTTCCTATGTAATTTTCTCTCTTTTCTCTTGGGGTTTGTCCCCTATTTATAACAATTACAAGGCACAAAGATGAAAACCCTAACGGGCCACTTAATGGGCCTTCTAAACAGAAAAATAAAAGATACACTAAATCTTCCGGATCTTTAATAAATGTGTAAGATCTTGTTGTAGCATGGAATAAAACACTATCCCACGGACCCCATAGATGCAAATCAAGAGGTTTACACTTCGAGATAACGTCAGGAGATGGAGGTCGCCATAAAAGGCGAACCGACCCAAGTCGCAGAAACAGGGAGGTCGCATAGCGACCTAAGAGAGAATCAGAGGTCATAATGCAATGTCCATTTGCGACATCCAGGTCGGTGTCTGACCTGTATCGTGTAAACGGACAATCAAAACCATTTAAGGAAAGTATCCGACAAGCCAGCCAATCCACCCGGGTATTCCATCCCTCGATTGGCGCTCATTAAAGGGGCGATATCAAATCGGACCAAAGAGACGGACGACATGCGGGATTGAAGGTGCCCAATGGGCACTTTTCCTTATGTAATCTCCCGTCTTAAAAGCGGGACATATAGTATAAATAGACCAATGAGGTCACATTTGTAAGGGTTGAACACCTTAGCATTCTAGGCAAACATATTATACACTCATACTTGGCTTGGACGCCTCCGAACGTAGTCTGATTCAAATGACGAACCGGGTCACCAATTGACGTGTTCTCTTTTATAGCTTTTGGCCGTTTTTAGCTATTTTATTTGATTAAATTCATTGTTAAACTACGCAAATTTAGCTATTTACAACAATTGGCGCCGTCTATGGGAAATATACAATTCATTTTCTTGAAGAACTAATCCAGTTCTAGAAAAGCCCACCTTTTCGAAAAAATAGCAATGGCGGCCAACCAAGGAAATACTCCCCTATTCAATGAAATGGACGCACGTGATGGCGTTGAAGCGTCACAGAGTTCCCACCGCACTCATCGGGCAGCCCCAGCTGGCTCACCCGACTGGTGGAACCTGGTTCAGACCCCCGCGGATGCCAGGGCGGTCATTGCTGTCCTCAACAAGAAGCGCCTTTTCATGGAAGGCGAGGGGGATCAACCTTTGGCCAAAAAGACTATTCACGATGCTGGAAACTCTAAGGGCAAGGGCCGCATGATCGAAAAGGGACGATCTACGGGTCATTTGGCGTACAATGTAGCCAAACATGCCATTGTTCGAACTAATCGGGTCCTGGAAAGACAAGCGGCGTCGAACAATGTGTTCACCCGCCTCAGAAGCCAGGCTGCCCGGAAAGCTCCGGCGGATGACGGTGACGAGGCCCATTCTCATCCACGCCGTGCAGAATAGGTGGAGCAGGACCTAATCATGGCCCTAAACATGCATCATGGAGGTATTCCGGGTGCCTCTTCAATCAACCAGAGCAAGGGGCACAGGATGAAAGCGATTAATAACCCACGCGATGCGCAGGTCGCTGCGTTAGCAAGGACTGTCCAACAACTGTTGGAAAAGGTTGGGGACCAGAATGGCTCCACGAGAGTAGACGATGGTCTCACCATTCCAGATTCCCCCTTGGGAACGATGGTTACTCTGGCTCCCACCCAGAGGAAAATCATCATAGCGGCTCTAGATCGCTACAACGGGAGTACGGATCCCAAGGTCCATGTGGCTAAATACAATTCGTATATGGCCTCGATGGGGGCTTCGGACGCGAAGAAGTGTAGGCTGTTTTCCCTGACACTGAGCGACCAAGCCCATATGTGGTACACTTCCTTACCAGCCTTCTCGGTGGACTCCTTCGAACAGTTGGCTCGATTGTTCTTGAGTCACTATACTGCCTTAGCGCCCCGACCCGCAACCAGACAGCGACTCATGAACACCTGACAAGCGGAAACTGAGTCGGATCGTTCCTATGTCGAAAGAATCGACCGACTTATCATTGAGGGTGACCCCATAGGGGATGAGTCTAAGTTGCTGGGGGCCGTCTCCGGCCTCAGGAAGGGGACCAAGCTCTGGCGACGTATGACTACAGATTACCCTTCCAGCTATGCCGACTTTCGGAAGCATGCTAGCGATCTCATCCACACCATGGAGTTATTAGAATCCCGACTTTCGGAGATAAAAGAAGTCGCGGAACCCAAGAAGAATTCCAAGAAAACCGGGGGCCAGTACAAGGCACCCGGCAGCTTCAAGCCATTTGAAGAATCCATTCCGGTGAAGCTGATGAAGGTATTAGGTATGACGCCCGGGCATATATATACCCAAATCCAAGGACGGGACATGCTACGCGCTCCCGGCCCCATCAAGGACAAAAGCAAACAAAACCTCAACAAGTTCTGCCACTATCATGCACAAAAGGGGCATTACACCAGTGAATGCAGGGATCTCTTGAAGCAACTGTGGAAACTCTATGAGGACAGACGTATGAATGAGTTCGTCATGAACCCCCGCACCAACGGCCGCGACGGGCAGGGCCGACCTCAGGACCGTTAACCTCGCCAGGGGGATCCCATCCACGGGGGAGCACGAGGCGAGCTACCTGTACCTCCAATGCCTGAAGGTGTAGGAGGTCGTGTAATCCATACTATCTCGCCTCTCGACACAATAGGGGGCCTCTCCCTGGCCTCCTCATCAAAATGCAGAATAAAGGCGGAGATCAGGGCAATGGAGAACACCTAGAAAATGGTTTTGCCCATCTTAGCTGTCACCGAAGAGACTCGCAAGATCAAGTTCGGGGAGGTCGATAAGGCTGGGATTATGTACCCTAACATTGACCCGCTTGTCATCAAGGCCAACATCATGGGGAATACCGTGTGTCGATTGCTGGTCGACGGTGGGGCCTTTTTGCAATATTCTGTTCAAGAAGACCTTGGACCAACTCGGCGATTACGAAGCATATATCACCCCGTGCAACCACACGGTGAAAGGCTTTGGGAACGCGATTGTCAAGCCTCTGGGTATGATTCGTCTGTCTGTGGAGCTGGTGTCCACTATAGATGAAAAGGTTAGGAACACTAGGCTTCTAGATTTCCTTGTAATCGACCTCCCGAGCACCTACAATGGTTTCCTCGGAAGGCCTTTTGAACATATTACTTCTGTGTAAAATTCCCCACCAAGGATGGGATTGTTGACACCGTTAAGGGTGACCAAGTGGATGGTAGATGATGTTTGCTTTACTCTCTGTCTTATTTCAATTCAATGCACGAACCTAGCCATCAAGTAATGATGTTAAACAACGAATTAACCAATGAAAAGACTAACAAGAGAAAACACGAAGATCTCGATCCTAGGTTGGGTCCCGAACCAGAGGAATTCATGCTCGAAGCTGAAATAGACGATCTGAGAGTGGAAGGGCCCCGAGCAGTGCCCGGAGAGGAGCTTGAAAGAATTCAAGTAGATCCAACTCGACCCGAGCTGGAAGTGATTATTGGATCAAAAATACCCAGCGACCTAAGGGCAGATGTGATCGACTTCTTGAAGAGCAACCCGGATGTTTTTGCTTGGCCACACAAGGATATGGTCGGAATCGATCCTCAGGTCGCATGTCACCATCTCCATAATGATCCAACGAGACGACCTATAGCTCAGAAAAGAAGGAAATCCGGCCCTGAGAAGTATGCTGCCCTATCGGAGGAGGTAAAAAAGTTAGTAGATAACGATTTGATCAATCAAGCCGACCAACCACGATGGGTAGCCAATGCTGTAGTCGTGAAGAAATCAAATGGGACTTGGCGACTTTGTATCAACTTCACCGACCTCAATGAGGCTTGCCCAAAAGACTTATTTCTGATGCCGCACATCGATCATTTAATTGACAATACAACGGGGCATGAAATGATGTCTTTCATGGATGCTTTCGCCGGGTACCATCAGATAGCCATGCATGAGCCTAACCGTCAACACACATCCTTCCTGACCAAAAATAACATGTATTGCTGGAAAAGGATGCCCTTCGGCTTGAAAAATGCCGGAGCCACATATCAGAGACTAGTCAACCACATGTTCGCCGAGCAGATAGGAAAGTCAGTAGAGGTATACGTAGATGACATCGTCGTCAAAATTTTACGGAAGGAGGATCATCTAATGCACCTCGCCCAGACCTTCGAGATCCTTAGAAGGTACAACATGAGGTTCAATCCGAAGAAATGCAAGTTCGGGGTCCAGTCGGGAAAATTTTTGGGCCATCTGGTTAGCAAGCGAGGAATAGAGGCGAATCCAGCCAAAATACAAGCTATTCTAGACATGGGAGCACCAAGAACAGTCAAGGAGGTCCAAAAGTTAACCGGATGCCTAGCTGCTTTGAAAAGGTTCATCTCTAGAATGGGGGATAAGTGTAAGCCCATGTTCGACACGATCCGGAGAAAATCAAAGTTCGAATGGACCACGGAGAGCCAGGAAGCGCTCGACAAGATCAAGGATTACTTGGCCAATGTCGGAATACTAGCCAAGCCAGTCCCTGGAGAGAAACTTTTTCTATATCTGGCGGCCTCGGAAACTGCTCTGAGCGCGGTACTCGTACGGGCTGAAGGTCAGGATCACCTTCACATTTACTTCGTAAGTCAGGCGCTGAGCGAGACAGAGCAACGGTATCCCCGCATGGAGAAATTAGCCTACGCCCTAGTCATGAGCGTGCGAAAGTTGAGGCCATACTTCTTCGATCATCAGGTAGAAGTTCTCACCTCTTTGCCTCTGCGCAACGTACTCCATCGACCTGATACAACAGGCCGGTACTTCAAGTGGGCTATTGAAGTCGGGCAGTACGATGTAACATATGCACTGCGACCTTCGATTAAAGCTCAAACATTAGCTGATTTCCTTGTCGAGCTAACTTTCCCACCGGGAAATAGCAGCACCACCAACCCGCCTTGGGAGTTATACGTGGATGGTTCTGCGACGGCTAACAAATCAGGGGCAGGCGTGGTACTGATTAGCCCAAATGGCACGTCTTTTTAGAACGCCATCACTTTCTAATTTCCTGCTACCAACAACAAAGCAGAGTATGAGGCACTTATCAGCGGCCTGGAAATGGCCATAACGATGGGCATAACAAGGCTCCAAGTATTTACCGACTCTCAGCTTGTAGCATTCCAAGTATCAGGAGAATACGAAGCCAGGGACGACAGGATGTCGGCCTACCAAGAGGTCGTCAAAACTTTGTACCTGAAGTTCGATCAAATTCACATCAAGTTAGTACAAAGAGATGCGAATTCGCGAGCCGATTCATTAGCATAACTTGCAACTTCGGAGGGGCCAGCAGAGATGAAGGATGTCACCATCACTAAGCTCTCCCACGCTTCCACTATCCATGATGTGGTCGCTAACTAGATGCCCACCCTACGAGCTGGATGACTCCTATCATCGACTACTTGATGTCTGGGACATTACCGGTGGATCAAATTCAGGTGAAACAACTACAACTCCGAGCAGCCAGATATACTCTGATCAATGGAGAGCTATACAAGCGGGGTTTCATCATACCCTTGCTCCGATGCGTTACGCAGGAACAAGGACAAGTTATCCTCTGTGATATACATGAGGGGGTATGCGGAAACCATGCTGGGGGGCAATCGCTCTCACATAAGGTGACTAGACAAGGATATTTTTGGCCCACTTTATGAGCTGATGCGCTCGTATTTGCAAGGCGATGTCACAAGTGCCAAATCCATGCTCCTTCGATCAAAGTCGCCCCGGAGGAACTTTCCAACATTCTCAGCCCCTGGCCATTTGCGAAGTGGGGGATAGATATCACTGGGCCGCTTCCTACAGCCCCGGGCTCAGTTAAGTACGCTTTAGTTGCAGTGGACTACTTCACAAAATGGGCCGAGGCTGAAGCTCTGGCAGCCATAGATCAAGAGCATGTCATTAAGTTCATCTGGCGGAACATCATTTGCAGATTCGGCCTACCCCAATCAATCATATCAGATAATGGGAAATAATTTGATGGGTTCAAGATCGACAACTTTTTCTGGAAATGGTAAATCACTAAGCTCTTCTCGACCCCGTATCATCCCCAGTCTAATGGACAGGTCGAAGCAGTGAACAAGATTATCAAACACACTTTGAAAGCTAAGATCGAAGATAAGAAGGGAAAGTGGGCCAGCGAGCTGCCAGATGTACTATGGTCATACAGAACAACGTGTCGAAACTCAACTGGAGAGACCCCATACTCGATGGCTTTCGGCACAGAAGTAGTGATTCCCTCGGTGGTCGAGTTTCAGACACTGCGTACGTCTCAGGTCGCAATCGACCACAATGAGGAGGCCTTAGCCAGGAACTTAGACCTACTCGAAGAAAAAAGGCTAGAGGCCAACATAAGGAATGCTAGATACAAGCAGCAATCGGAGAAATACTACAATTTGAAAGTGGAGATTCGACAATTCAAGATCGGTGATCTAGTCCTTAAGAAGACACTGGGTGCGGCCAAAGGAGTTTTTGGTCCGAACTGGGAAGGACCATACAAGGTCACAAGAGTATTATCAAATGGGGCATGAAACTCGAGAACCCGGATGGTTCCCGGGATCAATACCCGTGGAACGCAACCCATTTGAAGAAGTACTATCAGTGAGTTGGAATTGCCTATTTGTAATGATTTTGGCTTATATAATAATAATGTCTCATTTTCATGATGTGTAAAACTAAGGAAAGTTGCATATTCATAATATCGACTTCCCTAAGAACGACTTTCGACATACTTGCGGCGAGATCGCCACCTTAAATGGTGCGACCCTCCCCAAACTTTATAAGACGACTAAGCATAGTTCACAAACACTTCGCAATGACAATAAGACGATAAGAACAGATGCAAATGGAAAAGTCGCGTAAGGAAATCAGGTCAGCACAATAAAATGAAAAGAACATTCATTAATAACAAAGGACCGAAGGTCGAAATTACATCGGAAAGCCCGAAGGCAAACTACACTAGGCGGCCAACTGCCAACAAGAAAGTAAAGATACATTGGGATACTAAAACGACTAGCAATTCACCAAGATTCAATTCCTAGACAGATCGTTAGCGACCATCGACTTCAGGGGATGCTGATCAAAAGTGCTGTTGGGGATGGGGTTCAACAACTTCTCAAACTCCTTTTTATCGGGATTCTTGGTATTACTCCGGGTGATGCTGATCAAAAGTGCTGTTGGGGATGGGGTTCAACAACTTCTTAATTTCCTTTTTCTTATCGGGATTCTTGATGTTATCATTCTTAAGAACATCCAGAATCCCATCAGCATCACCACTGACTATGTTCAAAGGCTGCCCACCTAATTGTTGCTTAATAACAATGGCGGATATGTGGGCAACTCATATCCCGAATCTTGTGCACCTTCCCTAGAGGCCAGTTGTCGCCTGTACATCAGGGGGGTCCGCACCCGAGGCCTCAGCAACCTCCGTATGGCCTCCAGCCTCGCCCGTCTGAGTTTTGAGGATCACCTCAGAGTCTGCCGGCTACATATCGTTGGGATCAGGAGTGGGGAACACAATCCGACTCTGATTGGGAAAGAAGGACAGGTCAATACCATATCCTTCCAAGTCCTTAATTTCGAGCACGACGTTAGGATCAAGTGGGTAGGGTCCGACGTAGTTGGCCAATTCAGAGATGAGGTCGGAGAAATCGGCGTTTGGGCTCTTCCGGTGGACAGCCCGAATGGCCCCAGCCACTGCACATACGTAAGCAAAATTAACATTTTGCTCTTCAGTCCGCTTGAACCGCCCTTCTTCGGCAGCCAGCTTAGCCTTGACCTCGGAATCTTTGCTGGCCAGATCCCCCTTCAGCTGGGCCACAGATTCCCTCTCCGCCACCAGCATGCCCTCGGCACCCTTCAGCTGCTCCTCGAGCTCCTGGACCCTCTTGGCCAAGTCGGACTTTTCAAACTCAAGCTTTTTTTGCACCCCGTGTGCATTTAACATGATTTTGGCCTGATCAACGATGGTCGTCTGAGCTTTCTCCAAGTCGGAGAGCTCTAATTCAAATTGGGCGCATGCTTTCTCCATGTAGAGGGCGGCGTTTAGGGTGTACACGATCGACGAGTACATGTTACCCGTAACCTTTTGGCGGTGAGCGGCGGAGTGGTCGTCCTTCGTCCACACTCGTGGGACATTGTTCATTGGGGCCAATCACCAGGGACGCCTTCCAGGGTGGGGAGCCTCGACCTCAAGAAGCTCAGTACCTCGGGCGAGAATTTGTGTGGCGTCAGGTCCGAGCTGCGACATAAAAAATAAAAAACAAAGGGAATTGGTCATATTGTTAGCTCCTAAATGATGTTTCACAAAAACAGGCAAAAGTTTACCTCTTCGTCACTTCCTCATCCCAGCAGATCCAAGAATCGTCATCTGAATGACGACCCTCAACGAGAGACGAGGCCGATGGAGAAGTAGAAACCGGGACACCTCTTCCGGCATCCCGATGAGACCGATGGGAGCCAGTCTCCTCCCGCGCCCTCTTGTGAGGACAATCCCCGGCCGCTGGGGCAGATTCGATGTACTTCTTCTTGCCCTTGTCGGCAATAGGAGGCGGGGTCTGAACCGGAGAACCAACAGAGGTGCCCGAGCTTGATTGGAGCCTCATCGAGCTAAGAACCGACTTCGGTCTAGAGGCCATCTCAGCAGCAGAAGGCTCACGGCGGTAGGTCGGGATGTCGGGATCTGCACAATAAATATACGATCTTTCAGCATGGGTCTATAAAGAACCACCAAGGAGAAATAACACGATTTACAAGGGATTCACAAGTGGCGGGGATATGTGTACAACCCAGCCGCCAAACGGTTAAGCTCGGAGTTCAGCGACTCAACCGCTAGACAACTCGGAGGTGTATCTCGAGCTACTTTGAACGCCTCGGTGAAATCCCAATAAAGGTCAGAAGTCCGTGGCGTGTACACTGCAAGACAAGAAAAGAATTAGATCAGTACAATTGAAGATAAAGGTCGCAAAGAAGTATACCATTTTCCACGCGGATCGAGTAATCCGTAGGAACTCAGATTGATAAAGTGCTGGTCGGAGGGACTGATTCCCGAGCTCCTTCGACAAACCACCATTTCTGGTGCCGTCCTTCGACCTTGTTAGGGATCCCGCTAACAAGTTCTTTGCCCTTTCGAAGCCGTACGACATGATAGCCTCCGGCCTGGGCAACGGGCGACATCACATAACCAATCTCTCCCGGATTGGGCAACCTCCTCAAGCTGGCTTGCCCCAATACGAACATGGTGGAAATAATGTAACTCCACCCGTTAGGAGTAATTTGTGTGAGGCTCAGATTCCAGGCCGCCAGCAAATGGGAGATGGCCGGGTGCAACAGGAAGTGAATTCCAGCGGCCATGGTGGGCTGATTCACAACTATCATCCCCGGGGGAGGCTGGTCGGCACTTTCTTCAGGGGCCCCTCCATAGAAATGAACATCTCGCGGCACTTTATACAACCGATGGAGCTCTCGCACGTAGTAATCAGAAAGTACCGACCTGTAACCTTTCTCAGACGCAGCAAATTGCGATGCCATTGACTTGCGATACTGGCGCTCAGGTCGCTTGTAAGGAGCAATCCGGTGGTATAGCTCGTAATCAAAGACTCACTCATAAGCCACAAAATATAGAGCCTGGGCAGAGGAGCCGGCCGGCGCCGATTGCCTTCGGAAGGTAGAAGCCTGGAGATTACTGTCTAAGGCTGGAAGATGAGTGATTTGGCCCAATTTCTCTAGAAACCGGTCATCCACCGGTTCATCATTTGCATCATCTTTCCGCCCATCACCCATCGGCCGAGCCGAAGAACCCTCGCCACCCGTACTCACGGCGGAACCAGAGTTCAGACGGCGGCACTGAGCAATCGGGACATTATCTTCAAAGGAGGAAGATACCACCATGGGTCGTGGAGCCGAAAAAGAACCAAAAAACCCAGAAGCCATGAAAAAATTAAGAGATTAAAAGCAAAATTACCTGATTTCAAGCGAAGGAAACCAAGGATTCTGGTGATGAACCCAAATGAAAGAAAATCGCAAATATGTGGCAAGCTTTCGGAGGGGGAAGAAAGGTTTTTGAAAACTTAATTCCCCCAGCTATTTATAGAAGGGAGGGGAGGACCAAAACGCAATTCTTTCATAATTTAGGCCCCTCCGACAATCGAAATTGCGGGATCCGCACGTGGGAACCACTGCGGCATCCTATTGGACCTTATAGCGGCACCTCACGTCATCGGCCTAGCAAGCTATCATTTTAAATCTCCAAAACTCGAGGAAATCTGATGCGCCGATTCGTGTTATCGAGGTGATTTTTCGTATGCTCGGGGCAAGGAGTCGTATTTCGTGCTAGTCGTAAGATCAAGTTGATATCCCATTTCGTAACATGCGACCTCGACTTGAGGGGCAATTGTTGTAGCATGGAATAAACCACTATCCCACAGACCCCATAAATGCAAATCAAGAGGTTTACACTTCGAGATGACGTCAATAGATGGAGGTCGCCATAAAAGACGAACCGACCCAAGTCGCAGAAATAGGGAGGTCGCATAGCGACCTAAGAGAGAATCAGAGGTCATAATGCAATGTCCATTTGCGACATCCAGGTCGGTGTCCGACCTGTATCGTGTAAACGGACAATCAAAACCATTTAAGGAAAGCATCCGACAAGCCAGCAATCCACCCGGGTATTCCATCCCTTGATTGGCGCTCATTAAAGGGGCGATATGAAATCGGACCAAAGAGAGGACGACTTGCAGGATTGAAGGCGCCCAAGGGGCACTTTTCCTTATGTAATTTCCCGTCTTAAAAGCGGGACATATAGTATAAATAGACGAATGAGGTCACATTTGTAAGGGTTGAACACCTTAGCATTCTAGGAAAACATATTATACACTCATACCTGGCTTGGACGCCCCCGGACGTAGTCTGATTCAAAGGACGAACCGGGTCACCAATTGACGTGTTCTCTTTTATAGCTTTTGGCCATTTTTAGCTATTTTATTTGATTAAATTCATTGTTAAACTAGGCAAATTTAGCTATTTACAACAGATCTCTCTTTCCATAACGAACACTGGGAATCTTGCTTATCTTCGATATATGGATGCCGACCTTACTCTTGGGGCGACCTCGGGGGAGGTCGCCCAGTCAACTGGTCTCTATTATCTTCTTTCCGACCTCGCCTGCGGGCCCTCCTCGAGGGAGGTCGCTCATTAAGGCGAGCTTGATCTTCTTTACTCGTCCCCAGGTTGCCCTGTGAGGGCTATCCTCGACATCACGTACTCTTCAGCTGAACTTGATTCTAGCCGCCACGTCATCACCATTTGCCACGCCATCGTCCTTTGCCACGTGGCTGCTGTGTTGGAATTTAGAGGCACGTAAACATGTAAAACATGCACAGCGGAATTAAACAGTTTACCAACAACGAACATATAATTACAAGTATGAACACGAAAAACAGTAACAAGAAATCTTACAGCAACTTAAGAGCAGATTTCTCAACTACGGTATCTACGTAATCCCCGTTTACAAATTCGCGCAGATTCGCCAGCGTTGAATCCCGAGATGAATTTGCTAGGAAAATTCTAATTCTAGATTTTATGGAGAAATTTGAACTGATAATTATGAATCCCAAGAGCTCATATTTATAGGAGAGACTCAGCTTAAATCTTAAGCTAGCCTAATTAGGAAATAATATCCCTAATCCTTATTTGTATAAATCCCTAGGATTTATTTCTCCATATAAATCTCTACGAATTTAATTTCCATATGTGGAAAATCTCTACGATTTATTTCCTCATATAATTAAATCCTACAATAATATTCCATATATTATTGTTGGGAATTCCTATTTAATTAAATCCAATTTAATTAAACATTAATAATAATTAATTCTAAATTAATCTATTATTAATAATTCTCCATAAATTAAATATTAAATCCAATTTAACATTTAATCAACCAACTTTAATCTGTAAAGGGGACTACTTGTTGTGTGACCCATAGGCCCTCATATATCGAGCGATTAGTCAAACTAACGGTCTTAATTGAAACCTAGATAATAAATCAGACATTCTCAATATATGAGGTACGTTGCGAGAAAAGTGCAACTACCTGTAATAGAAATGTGGGCAATTGCAATTTTCTCCTTTCATTCACGAATACTCGATTTAGTCTTGAACATGATGAAGTGTCTATTCAAATAACTAAATCAATTTATCTCTAATCACTAATTGATCATTAGTGCCACACTTAGTCACAAAGTCTAAGTTGACGTGCATTGACCAATGACTTAGATCCAATTATGATGAGAAGATGAGTATTCTCTCTAAATCCACTTTGAGAAATGAATCATTTTCTTTGCTCAACTACCACGCACATGCACTTCGTGATGAACTCAATCCAAGCCATATCTACCCATAGACGGGTGCAAGCGTCGGTCATGGTCAAAGTTCATCACTCCACACATGTCGTGCGTATTGACCTCAAGACAAAGGAGTATCGCATAGCTCCCACTAACCGAGACACCCGTAGACACATATAGTGGAACTAAATCAAACGGTTTCTCGGATGGGTATACTAATACCCCCTAAGGTATTTGTGCATCCATCATGAGATACCTAGTATCTCGTAGTAAGTGAGATCTTACTACACTCTCTAAGAGTATGATGCAGATCGCACATCGATCTCCATTGCATCATCAATATCCCATTCTTGATGATCCTCAATTGGGGCTATTTGAGAATCAAGCTTAAGTTACCTGAGTTCTCACACACTCAATTACAGCAGTGATTCATGGGAACACATATAAGAATAAATGCAAACAATCAAACATAATATTCTAATGAGTGTAACGCCATACATTTAATATTAAACAAACATTAACATTAAACAAATACTGAATATTATCTGAGTATTATGTCCTTACAATGGATTGTCTCTAGGACACTAACACTAACATGTTGAGTGATTATTATGGCTACAACAATGAGATACCTAGTGTCTGGTAGTAAGTGAGATCTTACTACACTCTCTAAGAGTATGATGCAGATCGCACACCAATCTCAATTGCATCATCAATATCACATTCTTGATGATCCTTGATCGGGGTTATTTGAGAATCATGCTTAAGTCATATGAGTTCTCACAACCTCAATGACAGTACTGATTCAAGGGAACACAGATAAGAACAAATGCAAACAATTAAACATAATATTCAAACAACTGTAATGCCAAACATTTAATATTAAATAACAATAATATTAAACCAATATTTAACATTATCTTAGCATTATGTACTTACAAAGGATTGTCTTTAGGACACTAACACTAACGGCGTCAAGCGAGCTCGCTATATTGAGATCGAGATCGCTGGACATCTTGGTAAGACTAAATGGGCCCTCTTGGGTCAAGGACAAAAAAGGCTTTGAGCTTGACAATATCCGGAGTTGGGCCGGACCTGGATATATTAATGGACCTGTGAGCCTATATTAATCTATGCACACAACAATTGCTCCTCAGGTCGCTACTCGCAGTGGAGTGTTAGCAAGGAGAGCGAACTGATTTTCTTGTCTTCTGTTGTAACACGAATAATCTCATTCTATGGACAAGTCACACGTCACAGGTCGCAGGTAGCTCACAGGTTGCCAGAAGTCGCAGGTCACAGGTCACAGGTAGCTCACAGGTTGCCAAATCTGCAGGTCGCTAGGCGACTCACATGGAGACCTCCACAAGTCTGAGGCGACAGGTACCAATCAAAGTCATACATCTCGGCAGTCAAAGGGGAACACTAGAAAAGCCACGAAACCCCCTTCAAAGTCTCGCTTTGATTGGACATGGCAAGACTAAATGCAACGACCTCTGACCCGGTGAGGTGGAATTCCCGGCCAGCGAGATTGAAGCCACTTTTATTGCATATTCCCTATGTAAATTCCCGCTTGAGAGGTGGGAATCCTTGTATAAACAGGCCACCATGACCATACTAGAAAGGGGTTGGAACTTTGATCCGAATCCTTAGTGCTAAAAACATAGAAGATAGTAAAAACACTCCTGGCTTGGTTCGCCCCCAGACGTAGTCTCTTCAAAGACGAACTGGGTCAACAAATTCTGAGTTTTTATTGTTTTCTATTCAATAATTCATAGTTTGATTAACTTGTTGGCCTAAAAATTAAACCGGGCACAACATCTTCAATCGAGATGCCGCTGTGAGAAATTTGGGTCGCACCTTGCATTTGGCGAGTTGCCAAAACAACATTGCCTACAACATAGACCTGCGATGGAGCCTGTTCGAGATGACATTTCGAAACTCGGGGCCTGGGAAACCGTCAACTCGCGCCGAATGGGAGTCATCGTGGTCGGTGCGTGAGTCTCAATTGCTTAAACTGAATCGTTGCAACTGAAGGGACGCGCGCGGTTGTATGTGATGCATCACCTCGATTTTGATGATTTCAAAAATTTGGGCGCTGACTCAAGCCTTAATTCTGCCAATAAATAGGAGTTCTCCCCTTTTTCAATCCTTTACCTCTTCAAAGCTTCAAAATTTCTCTAACGTTTCCGATTTGTGGTCTTCTTCTGCGGTGAATCTCTGCATCCGTCTTCTGGCATTGTCTTCGTAGGTAAAATCCTGTGCCAACTCCCTCTCTCTTTTTCTGCCTTTTCTGTGTGATGTCGAGTATCAGTAGTGAGGCATCTGGTATTATGGTAGATTCGGGGGATCTGTAGCCTCGAAATGGGCGGAGGGCCACCATGTTCCTGACCGCTCATCCTCATATTGAATGCTTTAAAAGTCATTTATTGTCCATACCTTGAGCATTTATTGTTTGATTAACTAATTTCTTAAGCCATATTCCACATCTAAATCATATGTTTATTAACTATCAACAATTATCATATAATAGCTCCATTCAGTCTTAAATTGAAACTGAAAAACCTAATTCAGAACTTAAGTTGAAATTGAAAAATAAACATACTGCGGCGGTCTTGGCGGGAGAGGAGAAGCGTAGATGACAGGCGAAGCCGACGGTGGGCATCTTCTGATTTTTAATTTTAAAAAAATCGAGAGAGGGCAGTCGTGAAATCAAACGATTAAGGAGGAAAATGAGGGAGGGAAGTGAAACTAAAAAGGAGGGAAGTGAAATCTGGTGCTCAATAGCAATAAAGAGCCCTTACAAATGAAAAGTGTAGATGTTGGTGTGATGAAATGAAGAGAGGGCACACGTTTTCTTCCTCTTATTTTCTATTTTGTTATTATGCAATGTTCCTTTTTTATTTATTTTTATATTTTTAATATTTCCTCTCTGTTGTAACTGGCTACAATTTACCCAGCTTAAACAATAATTATGGTGATGGTTATGAGCAAATGACAATCAAAACAAAAGAGAATGACAAGTAATTGGTGATCCGGTTCGTCCTTTGAATCAGACTACGTCCGGGGGCATCCAAGCCAGGAGTTTGTGTAATAATATAATTGCCTAGATACTAAGGTGTTCAACCTTGTTCTATGTGACCTCACAGGTCTATTTATACTTTTATCCCCGCCTCATGGGCGGGAGATTTACATAAGGAATTATGCTTAATAGAAGGTGTTGTTAGTCGTCTTATGTGGAAATTATGATGTGGCGTTGTGTATTTGACAACGTAACAAACAAAATATGATGTGATGAGCACAAGTCTATGTGACGAACACACGTGTAAATATGAGAGGGAAAGCAAGTAACATAGTAGACAGGGGGATAATTTGTGATCCCTTTATTTGACCTCTTAGGGTCTATTTATACTAGTTTGGCAAGCATGTGCTGCCTTGCCTAGCATGAGCTGGCTATTTCTTGTCATGTAAGATTACACGAGGTTATGCCATGTGTCTTTGATGCCCTGTATGGTCGCCACTTGTCCTTTCCTCTGCTTGAAGTCTTCTATTCGTCATCCAGGTGGTCACTGCTGAGCAGGTGACCTATCTTCGTGTTAGGTGGGTCATGCTCTACTCTATACGGTCGACCATGGTTTGACATAGAGCATGGAGTCTTTTGCCTCGCGTGTTCGCCTGGTGTGCAAATGAAATGCCCCCCCCCCCGAGGTGATAAATCTTAGGGGCTGGATTTGCCTATGATGGAGAGAAGAGTTTGTATTTCCTTTGATTCTCTCTTACCTCCCCATTACTTCAGCTCAGGTCCCCGTAGTGGGCTCGCCTAACCGACGAGCATGTCTAGTGGGCCCCCGGGCGAGCATTCCGCTTGCCAGTTGGAGTGGGGGCCGGTTTGAGTTACGCGTGCTCTCCTGAAGTGGCGAGCTTGTGTCTTGCATCTGTGGCTGTTCATACATGCTCACCTACCTGGCGAGCTCCTTTGTGTTAAGCTGGCTCTCCTTCTTGTGTATTGGTCCACGTGTTTGCCCGACGAACACTTGGCAGGTTGACTTTGACTGATTTAATGGAGAGCCCGACGAACACGTGTTGCGTCACAGAGGCCGAGCTGTGTTGGTTCGGCTTTCTTTGGACTCGGGAGTAGCGCCTTGACTGTTGTGATGCGCGCCGCCCCGTGTTTGTAACTTCCCATTTATTATGCACGGGGCTCTATGTTGGTATGTGAAGAGTTTTTCTGACCTTTTTATTTGCAAAGGGCACCATCTTCCAGAAACTATATAAACCCTTTTACTCTTATTTTTTCATTTTTTCTTCCTTTTTTCTCCCGCTACTTCCTTCTCACGAAATATCCGGCGAGCTACATTCATCCCGGCCAAGATTTTTCAGGTAACCTCCTTGTTTTCTTTCTCTTCCATTCATCATGTCTTCTTCCCCAATTTCTGTCGGCTCATCGTCCGACTCGGAGAGTTTGGAAACCCACCAGAAATCGGTGTCTACTCCTCATCATTCGTATTTACTTCGTCGCCGAAACTCCCGTGTGGAGACCATTTACTCGTCCACGGGGGCTTCGGGGTTGAAAACTCACCAGAAGATTCGACAAACTTCTGTGGCTGCTTCTTTCGATGGGGATGGCTCTGAGGATAGTTGCCTCCTTTGAAGGAAGAACTTCCCAGATTGCAGCGCAAAAGGGCTGAAGCTTGAGGGGCTGGATAATCAGAGTTTTGATGATGAACAAATTTTCAAAACTAACAGCGAAAAGGACACTTTGCTTGAGGGAAAACCGAATTCCGGATCTGGGAATGAGCAGGTCAGTGTACCTTCGATTGATCGGCTTCCTAGTTTGTCTTATACAGAGTAATCTTCCCGATTTAATTTTGATTTGCCCGGACAGCCCCATCGTAAAGCTGCTAAGAACGATTTCTCGGCTAGCGAGATCCAAAGTGTGATGAATGCGGATTGGTTGGCGAGCTTATATCGGCGTTATGAGACTCCAAAAGATGTCTTTTTCTGGGTTCCCAGTTCTGATGAGCTGGCCGATCAACCCCCAAGAGGGTGTGTTGCTGTGAACGTCGACATCATGGAAGCTGGCCTTCCTCTTCACCCAGCAATATCTCGTTTGCTTGTCGAGTGGAATATTACTATCACTCAGTTGATGCCTAATGGGTGGCATATGGTAATGACTTTGCTGACCTTGTTTGGTAAGACGAAACCGCGGTATTACCCTTCGGCCTCCGAACTTGCTCGCTTGGTCCACTTGACCCGTCTCAACGGTGAGCATGGGTGGTTATATATGCAAGCGAACACATGTCGTAAGGTTATCGAGGATGTGCCGAGCAGGATGAGGGGTTGGAAAGATAAATTTTGGTTTGTTGGAGGTGATAGGAGAAGTTATGCTCCTGGTCGTGGGTCTAGTGCTCGCCTTAGCATTCCCACCGATTTATGTGATAGTCATAGTAAGTATCATTACTTTCATGCTCATCCTACTGACTGATATTGACTTGTTTCTTCCTTCTCAGGAATTCAACCGACTTTGGATATGGAGGCTAAGGACGGATATTTTAGCTGCTACTGGCAGATCGAATCTGAAATTCATTCGGCTCGCTCGGTAGGAATTCTCAATTTTGCTGCCGAAAGGAAAAAAGGCGGACTATACGTACTGTTGGGGTTATACTAAAAAGTATGCTTTTACTTTGTATAACCAAACTGAGTTTTCTTATTTATTTACTGAAATAAATTATTAATCACTATTGCATTTAAATATGAATGAATGTTATATATATTTATTACGTTGTAGTTAATTTGGTGATACCAGATCACATAAGATCAAATTAACAGCCCCTCGTAATTAAGTACAAATTCACAACCTAAATGGAAATGAACAAACCATCATGAAAGGTTGATGTGTAAGACTCGGATTGGCTTGTCTTGACCAAGAGATTATACTAGTGCATTTGGATGCGCTGGATAGGACCTACAAGAGGATAAATTCTTTGGTACTGAATATACAAGAATTAGACCTCAGTGGTGTATTGTTTCTTAATCTCCGTCCCTTAAATATGATCGTGTGAAATTATTAACTATTGCTTTGACTTATGATAGGAAGAGAGTCATTGCGATTTGATACCTTATATCTTGGGCAATATTATTAATTACATGACGATTGATGACATTTAATATGGAGAATCGTGTGCAAGTATGTCTTGTTTGATTTGTCCCCTTGGCGGGCTCAGAACTTTTATCATACCAAATCTTGAAAGTGAAAATTTATTTCCGGTATGAATAATAATTTTGAGTTGTCTTTACTCCAAGGATAAAAGATATTAATTAATATAAAGCTTGTTCAGTGACTTAATTAATTAATGGACTAAAATAATCTTAGACATGAGAAATAATGACCGGGAGCCATATTATAGTAAAGTCGTAATATGGGTTAAGATGGATAGTTCAATATTAATTTTATAGTGGAATAAATTAATATTAATGGACTTTGAATAATATTTGGCCCAATATTATAGCTTCATAGTCCATTTGAGGTTCAATCTTAATTCTCCTAAAGACCCTCAAATAGCCCAAAATAAAGTCCAATTAATGGAAGAGAGAAGAAAATAATTTGCCTAATATTTCTATGAAATTTTCAAAAAATATGTAGGATTAAAGGAGAAGAAAGATTTTCTTGATTTTCTTGAAAAGATTTTACGGAAAGAGATAAGTATTCTTGGAATACATAATTATCCCATAAATTCAAGAAGTCAAATCTTGACTCTTTACTCCTTGTATTTTTTGAAAAAATAGGCATAAAGGGGAATAAGATTTTTATGGAAAAATTTAATTAAGGAGAAAAGAATATAGGAGATATATTCAAGATTTCTTGTAGACCAAGAAAAAGATTTTCTTCCTTATTTTTTCCTCCGAAAAATCGGCCACCCTAGCCTTATTTATAGGGGATGAATTTTTCATTCCCAACTGCAATTCCATGTGTTGGAAATATTAGAAATCCACAAAGGTGGTGGCAAAATATTTTTGTTTTTCCTCTTGTTAAAATCGTTCGTGTGAATCCTCTCACCGGATTGCGTTCATGGACTTGGGACATATTTGGGAAGGCTCTTTGGGTTGATCCGTTGTCTCAGCACTCGTCTCTACAAGAGGTTAGTAATCTCGTAACTCCTAGATTCTGCATGCTTAGGATTTACGTGGATTACGTGTACGCATGTTGTTTATTGTCTTATTAATTATTATGTTGAATTGATTTAGGATTAATTCATGCTAGTAATTAATTGATTAATTTAAATATGTATTTAATTTCATCTCGAATAGATCCGGGCACCCCTACTTTCCAAACACGTACCCCCGCATCACTTAACTCTCCTTGATCCGATTGATACCTTTCTTTTGTCCCTCTTTCTAAATTCGACCTTACAACGTAATGCCCTTTAACTCGTCATTTACTTGCAGCTTTTCTCGCTGTCATCTTTCCCGAGAGTTATGCCGAACATACAGAAATGGCTCGGAAAAAAAACCAACCGAGATGGCCTGAATTCTGGCGGAGCGTCGGGCACAAAAAACCTTGGGCGGCGAGGCGAGCACACCTAAGAAAACTCCCATCCGTTCGGCTGACCAGGGATTGAGCGAGCAGGCTCCTTCACTTAAACGAACACGAAGGTGTATTCGCGAGGGAAGTCCGGTATGCCAGGTGAGCCCTCCTCCGACCGGGGTGGAGGTCCCTTTCTCTGATGGTGATGCACTTGTTTCCCTGTTAGTGGTCCCCGACCCACAAGCTCCATCCGGCTCCCGGACTCGTGCTCCGGGTGATACATGTTTTTTGGGGTGGGATCCTCAATGGGTGAAAATGTAAGTCTGATTACCCCTCTTTTCTTTATTTTGAATTAGTTCTTATTGTCTTGCTGGGCTGATTGATGTTCGGTTTTCTTAATAGGTACTCGGGGAAACAATCCTCTCTCACGCCCGACCTGATAAACTTCTTTTGCTCTCCTTCGGTTGACAATACCCTTGAGCTGCCTGACCACGTTCAGCGTGCCTGTGAGACCCCTGTTCGGGCTTGGACAACAGATCTTGAAGAATCTCTTGTGGGTCCAACGGGGCTTGAGCGAATGCGCCTGTGTTTAATTCACCAAGGCCGATCGATGGTGATTTTGGAGAATACTTTTTCGGCGATATCCCACATATCCAATAAGTTAATTACTCTGACTGCTAGTTTTAATGATAAAGTGGAAGAATTGAACCAGGCTCGCAAGGACATTGAATTGGCTCAAGATGAATCGCGTTATAGTCTGGAGGAGTTGCGTCGGGTTCAAGAGGAGATGAAAAAACTTAAGGATGATCATGTTACACAAACCATCGAACTTCAGCAGCTAAAATCTGAGAAAGAGACTCTAACCCGAATGAACACTCTACTCTCCCAACAGCTTCTTTCGAACAATGAGATCAACTCCTGACTTTCCATAATGCGTACTGAAGAGTATGTGGACGTGATGTCCAACTATGCCTATATTTGTGCGTTTGCGAGTGCTCTCCGTACGGCGAGGCGCACACTTCTCGTAGACTAGTTGAGGATATTCATCGGGGAGCTTGAGAAGTATTTGGCGGACAACCCACCAGCTCCTGGTCGGGAATTGCCTTTGGCTGATCTAAAAGACTTATGTGATTTTTCTAATCTTCCTGAAGGGGTGGAGATCGGGGATCCTATTTCCAATGAAGAAGATGGCGACCAGGAAGGAGAAGTGCCGAAGAATCCCATTGGTCTTTTGGGTAAGGAAGAGGAT
Source organism: Stenogyne calaminthoides (assembly GCA_037126765.1). NCBI lineage: Eukaryota > Viridiplantae > Streptophyta > Magnoliopsida > Lamiales > Lamiaceae > Stenogyne > Stenogyne calaminthoides. Next base: position 52,345 of record JBBCBC010000143.1, read on the forward strand.
CCTGAAAGTGGCGAGCAGAGTGATCAAAATATCATTGAACAAAAAATTCCAGATGAGGGCGAATCGATGGTCGAGGCTGGGGATGATCACTTGGTCGAGAAGGATGAGAAAGGCGAATCAGATAAGTAGAGTTCCATCGCCTCTTTCCGAAATTCGCATTTAGCTGATATAAGTTTGAACTTGTTTACTTTTTGTCCGGTTTGGCCGGTTTATTTTCTGTTATCGTGATCGGCCCAAGTGGCCTTGTGAACTTAGCCTCTTTAGGCATTTTGTTGTGTACATTTGGCTGTTGGTGCCGCGTTTTTGCTGATCTTGATGGGTTTCCAACATTTGCTTGTGTTTTGTGTTTCAACTTTTTTATGAATTTGATTGATTGTCCTATTTAGTTGCAATCACCCCTTGATCATGATCGTCTTATTTTGTTGCGATGCATACTTTATGTTCGTCTTATTGAGATGCGAACAAAGAAAGTTGCATAGATGAGGTCGTCTTATTTAGGTGCGACCATGCACTTTATGCTCGTCTTATTGTGCTGCGAGCGAAGCAGGAAGAATACATTAGATTGTTTAGAAAAAAGGTCGTCTTATTTAGGTGCGACCCCGTGTTCCCTGTTCAGCTCATGCGGTGAACAGGGGAAACACGATTCTTACAAGTCAGAGAACACAAAACTTGCTCCTGTTGGACCATCTTCGATTGTGGTCGGCTTATTTAGGTGCGACCATCTTGGATATGACTAAGAGAAAAGAAAAATGTAAAATGACACCACACAGGGTGTTTTAACTATTACATTCGTTTACAAGTGTTTGTTACTTCTAAAAGAAAGCTTTATAAATTACATAGTTTCATTTACAAAGGGAAATAGAAAACAAAGTACCGGAGGGAGGCGAGCAGAAGTGGTCGCTCGTCCTCAACGGTCTTGTCAGAGATTATTCCGCTTTAATCTCTTTGTTTCGCCCTTCAACCCTTTCCGCCGCATTCGAAGAAATGGGGCAGGGGCTGTGATACCACTTGATACTTTCTGTGCAAGCGGTGTTCACGCGAATCAGGGCTCTCTGCGTCGTTATATTTTACGAGCATGTGGTCTGAATTTCCAGGATGAGCTGTCTCTCTCTCCCGATTCTTCCTCCTGAGGCGGTGCAGATCAACACATGCTCATCTTACTACATGCTCGCGATACCAATCATGTGTACGAATACAAAACCCCCCCAGTGGGGGCAGGTGTTGTATGCTTCTTGGGGAGCTTATGGTCGTCTCCTATGTTAGCTCTTTGATATGTGCAATGATAAATCCGATGCTGCCACCCACTGGATGACGGGGGCGAACACGGCCTGGTGGAGTGGTAGCGGTAACTACGTCTGGGGGCATACCAAACCAGGATTCCTCTTTACAGATGATTAGGTGTGGAATCATTGGGTTGAGTATTAAGAAGAAAAACTTGATGCCTTTTTCTTGACGATTCGAAAGTGTATATATACTCCTCCACCCAGCATGTGTTGGCATAGTAAGGTGGAGCTGGAATGATACGTGTCTAATAGAATTTAGTAAATATAGACACGTGTCTCACCCAGTTCTTGCAGCCAACGCGTGTCCACCCAAGTTAATATTCGTTGTAACATGCTCGGCCCATGTTAATATTGTTATGGACCTATTTGTTTCGGCCCAATTTTTTGGGGTGATGCTCGCCGCCCAAAAGTCTGGTCCAAAGATGGTACGGCGTCATACCTGATGACTATTGATAGTATTTTTCAAATTCAACGCGTTCCAAGAGTAGGAAATCGGAGTTCCGTTCAACTCCTCTAGCTCATGTGCACCGTTCATCAAGCATTCTGACACTCGATAAGGGCCTTCCCATGCTCGTCCGAACACACCTCCCGATACCCCGGTCGTATAATTTTGAACTTTCGTGTCCGAACTTTAAAGTTGTAGTATCTTTCAGACCTTTGCTTGTATGTAGCATTTTTGAGGTTGGCCTAAAGTCTTCTTTCTTCTAATAGATCCGCTCCGAGTGCCAACGCCTGATCATTTATGTGCTCTCCGAAACTCATGGTTCGTAGGCTTGGAACTTCAATTTCCACTTGTATAATCGCCTCAGTACCAAATGCCAGCGCAAAAGGAGTTTCACTAGTGGATGTTCGAAATGTTGTTCGGTATGCCCATAACGTGTCCGACAACTCTTCCGCCCATCCCCCCTTAGAATCACCAAGTTTCGCTTTCAGCGTATGCTTGATGATTTTATTTACAGCTTCGACTTGATCATTTGACTGGGGATAATAGGGCATGGAATAGTGTTTTTGATCCCCCAACGAGCACAATTCTGCCTGAATTCGCTCCCATCAAACTGTCTCCCGTTGTCAGTCACGATGGATTGAGGTAAACCAAATCGACATATGATATTTTTCCACACAAAATTCCACATTCGCTGTTCGGTTGCTTTTACTATAGCTTCGGCCTCTGCCTATTTAGTATAATAATCAACGGCGACCACAACGTACCTTACCCCCGAAGTTCCCGTTGGGAAAGGGCCGACTAAATCAATCCCCCATTTAGCAAATGGCCAGGGACTGAAAACCAAAATAAGATCCTCGGGTGGACTATGAATAAGCAGAGCCTAAACTTGGCATTCATGGCACGCGCGGGCATATGCTATAGAATCTTTCTTAAGTGTAGGCCATTAGTAACCTTGCCTGATCACCTTGTAGGAAAAAGCATACCCACCTGTATGGTTTCCACATACTCCACTATGAATTTTTGCTAGTACTGTGTGTCCTTCCTCCGGGGTAACACACTTCAGAAGGGGTAGAGAGAAACCTCGCTTGTAAAGATGTCCATTCATGATGGTATAACGAGCAACTTGAAAGCACAAACGAACGGCCTGGGCATTATTATCCGGGAGGACCCCATTCTGTAAATATTTTAAAATCGGGGTCATCCATGTTGTTTGCTCAACCTCCATCTGGGCGATCATGTATTTAGGGATTGATGGCGAACATGTACGCATGATCGCGACCTCTGATTTGAACACCAGTCCATCATGAAAGGTATACCGAGCAGCCTGCAGTCGAAGGCGAGCTGCTCGAGTTTGGCTATTTGGGAGGACCCCGTTCTTTAGATATTTGAGAAATGGGAACATTGAGGTGTCATGTTCGATTTCCATGTTGACGATCATATCTTTAGTTATAAATGGTGAACCGGTGGTGGTGACTACGATGTCCGTCAAGTCGGTTACTCTGTCAGATGTAGCTAGCCGAGCTAGGGCATCTGCATATGAATTTTTCGACCGGGGCAGTTACTCGAAATACACCTGATCGAATTTTTCAAGTAATTCCTTGGCTAACGATTGATATTGTGACATTTGTTCACCTCGAGCTTCGTATTCCCCCCGAACTTGGTAAACAATTAACTGGGAATTACTGTATATCATCAGCTTACGTACCCCCATTGCCATGGCCATATGTAGACCGCTGACCAGAGCTTCATACTTGGCTTCATTGTTGGTTGTTTGGAAATCGAATCGAATGGTAGTTGAGAAAGTTTTCCTGGTAGGGCTGATTAGTACCACGCCAGCCCCGGCTCTCATGCTCGTCGAAGACCCGTCGACGAACATATGCCATGGCTGATCAACTTTGTGTTCTAATCGCTGCGGGTATGTGAGTTCTACCATGAAGTCGGCCATCGCCTGTCCTTTGATCGCCATTCGAGGTGCAAACGTAATTCCAAACTGGCCCAACTCGACAGCCCATTTTAACAACCTTCCCGCTGTATCTGGTCGATGTAGTACTTTCCGTAGTGGGAAAGTGGTGAGCACTTCGACAGATGATTGAAGAAGTATGGTCGTAGCTTGAGGACGCTCATAATAAGAGCATATGCAAGTTTCTCTAGTGGAGAATATCGGAGCTCAGCATCCTTCAGTACTTGACTTATGTAATATACTGGCAGATGAGTTGCCCCATCTGCCCGGACGAGCACAACGCTAATATCATGTTTAGAGGCTGCTAAGTACAGGTAAAGCTGCTCGCCGGGCACGGGTTTGGATAATGTCTGCATGTCCTCCAGGTATAGTTTAACGGACTCGAACGCACTTTGGCAGTGTTTGGTCCATTGAAATGTACCTTTCTTTAAAGCATCGAAAAATGGCTTACATCTGTCTCCGGTTCGTGAGATGAACCGGTTTAAAGCTGCTAAACATCCTGTTAGCTTTTGGACTTCCTTTACGTTTCTGGGGGCCTGCATGTCGAGCATAGGTTGAATCTTTGATGGATATGCCTCGATTCCTCGTTGACTAACCATGTGCCCAGAAACTTTCCCGAATGTACCCCAAAACTACATTTTTTGGGGTTTAGCTTCATGTTGTATGTTCGGAGAATATCAAAGGTTTGGGCGAGATGGCCGAGGTGGTCTTCTTTGTGTTCGCTCTTGACCACGATGTCATCGATGTACACACATTTTTTTCACCAACCTTTGACATGTTGCCCCAGCATTTTTCAACCCAAATGGCATGCGCTTCCAGCAAAACGTATTTTTCCCGTTGCAGAATGATGTGCTTTCCTGGTCGTCCGGGTATATGGGAATTTGATGGTACCCAGCGAAAGCATCCATAAAGGTCATGAGTTTATGCCCGGCTGTACTGTCGACCAGATAGTCGATGTGCGGTACTGAAAAATTATCTTTGGGGCATGCTTTATTCAGATCAGTAAAATCTATGTATAATCTCCACGTACCATTTGGCTTTTTGATGAGCACAGGATTTGCTAGGCATTTGGGGCATTGGACCTCTCGAATAAGCTTGTTATCGAGAAGCTTTTTTACCTCAACGTCCAATGCCGTATACTTCTCCGGACCAAACTTTTTGCATTTTTGGATAACCGAAACTTGCGTCGGGTTGATATTGAGATGATGGCATGCATGTTTGGGATCAATGCCTACCATATCTTTATGCGACCACGCGAATACGTCTAAATTTGCTCGCAAGTATGAAATTATTTCGGACTTTAGTGGTTCCGGTAATTCAGATCCAATGAAGATTTCCAACTCTGTTCTGGCCGGGTCGGCCTGTACAGACTCCAATTCTTCGACCGGCGTTGCTCGCCTCTTCCGTTGCTTCCATCGCGGATCCATGATCGATCACCTATGTTCGCCTTCCACCTCTACAGGTTCGAAACCTATACAAGGTTCCATGTCTTGTGACCGATGGTTGAATGGGTGTTCGGCTTGGCCACCATAGTCATCAATGTTCATGGGATCGGGGATCAACTCGGTTGTTGCACCTATGTTTAGCTCAAAAACTCTGTTTGCTTCTGGGCTAGGTTGACGTGTTTCTCTTGTCTCCAAATCGATGGATTCTATCATGCTTATAGTTACTTGTTCTCCAGATGAACATGATAGTAGACAATCACGGGCTTTCATTTGGTCGCCCTTCACGCTGCCCGTTCCTTCTACCGTTGGAAACTTATGACAATAGTAATACATAGAACATGCTGCCTTAAATTCATGGATAAACAGGTGACCCAGAAACCCGTTGTAAGTAGATGGAACATCGACGATTACAAAAACTAGCATTCTAGTTCGTCGGATGTTCGGGTCACTAGACGACTCTAACTCTACACCTAACCTAATCAAACCATAAGGCCGAGTTATAGCATCCCCAAAACCCATGATGGTATGAACACATGGTTCGATGTAGGCGCTAAGATCTCTTACTTGTTTCTCCATCAGACGCAGAGTATTGACGAACAGAATGTTGGCATAAGCCCCAGTATCAATTAAGAGTCGATGTACCTTCAACCCGAGTAATCGGGCACTGATCACCAGTGAGTCGTTATGTGGGGTGATAATGCCATCGAGGCCATCTTCTGATAAAGTGATCTGATGGGAAGGTAGCATGGCAGTAGACGTGCTCGCCACACTTACTTGGTGGATTCCCTTCATGGAGCGCAACTCCATTTTCTTATGCCTGTTCGACAACGTGGGTTCCTGGTAGCAACTCCCAACCGGCCCATGTGTTGGGCGCACCATGTTTATTTCTTGCCCCGCTCGACCTTTATCAGTAGTAGGGGCACCTTTCTTTGGTAGATCCAACTGTAGTCGGAATTCTTCCGCTTTATTGTCCTATACTTCTTCCGCTTTATGTTTCTTCTTGCAATCATCTGGTTGCTCCTTTCGAGTATCTCTGCTCGCTGGTTTCTTTAAATACCGAGTAAGGCGGTTTTCCTCGTATAACTTCTAAAGTTGTCGCAACAAATCCCAACATTCGTTGGTATCGTGTCTGATGAACTTGTGGTATGAACAGAACTTGGTCTGATCCAGGTTATCCTTTCTTCTGTCTATCCACCGAGGTGGCTCCAGTAGATCACGGTCTGTGATCTGACTATATACTGTCTCAGGTGCATCACCGAGAACACCCCTGAGAATATGTGTTTCAGAACTTTCAAAAGGTTTGAAAGAACCCAGAGCCTTGTATCCGCCTTCTGTGACGGGTTTTTTATTGGCGACCACTTTCCTGGTCTCTCCTTCTTGCCCGACCCGTGACTGGGCGAGCAACTCTTGCATGGTTATGATCTTGGCCGCTCGTTCGCAAAATTGGGAGTATGTGCTCGGCCAATCTTGATGCATAACCTTCCACATATCAGTATTGAGGGTGAGACCCCCGACCACCGTGAGAACCTTAGCGTCCTCTTCCACAGGGGCCCCATCAAAAAGACATTTGTCGAACCTTTCAATGTATTTTCTATCTGATTCGCCTTTCATTTGTAAAAAATGTGCTAACCTCTACATTGGATCCTAGCGAGCACACATTGATGAGAAGTGGGATCGGAATTTTTGCCCCAATTGAGTGAAAATGTAATAGACGCAGCTGGAAAAGTTGAGAACCATCGATGTGCTCGATCGCCCAAACTCATAGGAAAGGACCGGCACTGTGTAGCGTCCGTGGCGCCTAAGGTGATCATGAAATCTGAATACTTACTGAAATGAACATATGGATTAGATTCCGCATCAAACATTGGGATCGGTGGGCATTTCTTTGCCACTTTTTCCTGTACGGCGGCGGACATGATCACCGGGGATAAAGGCGAGCAAGGCAAGTGGCCGAGTCGTGGTATCCCCTTTGATGCCGCCAGATCAGCTTGTAAGCTTTCGATAGCCTTTTGCATTTCAGCGAACTTGGTGGAGGCAACAGACCCGAATGGGGATAGGCTCTACTACGATGACTCTGGTGGCCATGCTCATGGTGGTGTCGTTCTTCCCTTCGTGGTCACTCCAGATTTGTTAGGCGGTGGTGGATAGAAAATCTCGTCCCCGACGATTTTTCTGGTATTGGTTCCTTTTCCGGGTGATGGCGAGTATGCGGGGTTGAATGACTTGATGTATTCATCCGTGGCTTCTTCCCGGGATCCATACGCCGGTGTTTTCCCATCTGATCCTTAATAGAAAGTTTTAGATGGTGGAAAGCTGAGACCCTAGAGCCTTGGGGACGTCAACCATTGGACAAATCTTCGGCCATCTTTTCAGCTTGCTTTTTGGCTGCGGCTTTTTTCTTGACCTGCTCGCTATCAAGTGTATGCGTGGGTCATCGTCTTCAGGGGATTTTTGTTTAGCCAACCCTTTTTGGCTCGTTCCTTCTGAGCCCTTAACAAGAAAGTTATGGCTTTGGTGGTAGCCGCCGGATCCTTGGCTATGCCCTCCAAATTTACATCTTCTGGAGGCGGATTTTCTTGAGGTTGTCGTTGAGCCTCTCCTTGAGCACAAGATGGGCTATTTACCGCTTTCTCGGTCTGTGTATTTCTTGATTGAGGCATTTTATTTCTTTTTTCTGCCTCGGTTTCTATAGTGTATGGGTTAGGCATTTTGTGTTCGGTTGTTACCCTTCTTCTAGCGCCAATTGTTGTTAGTCATCTTTTGTTGAAATTATGATGTGGCGTTGTGTATTTGACAATGTAACAAACAAGATATGATGTGACGAGCACAAGTGTATGTGACGAACACACGCGTAAATATGAGAGGGAAAGCAAGTAACACAGTAGACATGGGGACATTTTGTGATCCCTTTATTTGACCTCTGAGGGTCTATTTATACTAGTTTGGCAAGCATGTGCTGCCTTGCCTAGCATGAGCTGGCTATTTTTTGACATGAAAGATTACACGAGGTTATGCCATGTGTCCCTGATGCCCTGTATGGTCTCCACCTGTCCTTTCCTCTGCTTGAAGTCTTCTATTCATCATCAAGGTGGTCATTGTTGAGCAGGTGACCTGTCTTCGTGTTAGGTGGATCGTGCTCGCCTGCTTTATTTAGACTAGTGCTCGACTCTATATGGTCGACCATGGTTTGACATAGAGCATGGAGTCTTTTACCTCGCATGTTCGCCTGGTGTGCAGGTGAAATGGCCCCCTCAGGTGATAAATATTAGGGGGCTGGATTTGCCTATGATGGCGAGAAGAGTTTGGACTTTCTTTGATTCTCTCTTACCTCCCCATTACTTAAGCTCAGGTCCCCGCAGTGGGCTCGTCTATCCGGCTAGCATGTTTAGTGGGCCCCCGGGCGAGCATTCCGCTTGCCAGTTGGAGTGGGGGCCGGTTTGAGTTACGCGTGCTCTCCTGAAGTGGCGAGCTTGCGTTTTGCGTCCGTGGCTGTCCATACATGCTCGCCCACCTGGCGAGATCCTTTGTGTTTAGTTGGCTCTCTTCTTGTGCATTGGTCCACGTGTTCGCCCGATGAACACGTGGTAGGTTGACTTTGACTAATTTAATGGAGAGCAAAACAGACAGCTTTAATTCCGCAAGTCGCCCACGGGCCTTGATTGGTCCGAGGTCGCCTCCTTGATGAGCGTCAGTCTCGGGGCGGACTTGGTGGCTTGCCGGGTGCTTTCCTTAGTTGGATTTGTTTGACCGTTATCAATGCAGGTCGCATCCTGAGTTGGATCTTCACTATTGCGACTTCCGATGTTTTGGGTAGGTCACCAAGCGACTTCTTGTAATCTGCGACTTGAAAGTTTGCCCATTAGGGCGACCTTCTTATACAAGTGTTATCCAGGGGTGATTATCTTCAAACTTGCTATCCCTGGCCCTTGAGGGGGAGCAGGATAATCCGTGCTACAACAATTGACCCTCAAGTCGAGGTCGTGTGCTTATGCGTCGGTATATCGACTTGATCCGGTGGTTAGCTCGAATTGCGACTTCCTGTTTCGAGGGAGCTCGTGGACGACGATTTGTTGCCCCGAGTAGACGAAAAGTCACCTCGATATAGTGAATTAGCGCATCAGATTTCCCTCGGTTTTAGAGATTCGAAATGATAGCTTGTCAGGGCGATGACGTGAGATGTCGCAGGGCGATCCAATGGGATGTCGCGGTGATTTACACACGCGAATCCTGCAGCTTGTTTGCTGGAGGGACTCGAAGTTTGATTAATTTCATTTTAGCCCCGCGTCTCCTTCTATAAATAGGCGGGGAGTTAGGTTTTCAAAAACCTTTTCCCCAGAGATTTTCGAGAGATCCTTCGTTTTTCCTTAGTCCAGACTCTTCTTCCGCCGGAAAATCCTTCTCTTGCCTCTGCCTTAAAATTGTATACAGGTAAAATTCTTTTTGATTCCTTCGTGTTTGAATGGACTCAAGAATCCCTACTGCTCCTCCTGTGTCATGGCCCATGGTGGTTTCCTCATCTTCTGAGGATAATGTTCCCCTTGCTCTGCGCTGCCGCCATGATTCCGATTCCGCTGCTGGGCATGTGGGCGAAGGCTCTTCCGCCAGGGCCATGGGCGATAAGCGGGAAGATGATGCTAATGACGAACCGGTGGATGACCGGTTTTTGAAAAGTTGGCTGAAATCACTCATCTTCCCCCGTTGGACGTTAATCCCCTTCGTCCTGCCCCTCGGGGGCGATTGTCAACGGCGGGCCCTTCTGCCCCAGCTCCCGATTATAGGGCTTATGATAGGGTCTTTGATTATGAGCTGTATTACCGGATTGTTCCCTACAAGTGACCTGAGCATCAATTCCGCAAGTCGATTGTGACGCAGATTGCGGCTTCAGATAAAAGGCACAGGTCGGTGCTCTCTGACCGGTATGTGCGGGGACTCCATCGCTTATACAAGGTGCCTCGGGATGTACACTTCTATGTGGCGACCTCAGACGAAAGCACCGATCAGCCACCTCTGGGGATGATAGCTGTGAATGAACCTACCTTGGCGGCTGGGATCCGGTTTCCATTACATTCGGCCATTTCCCATTTATTGGCGGCCTGGAACCTGAGTCTCATGCAGATAACCCCAAATGGATGGAGTTATATCATCTCCACCATGGTCGTGTTGGGGTAGGAGGGATTGAGGAGGCTGCCTAATCCCGAAGAAATATCATACGTGATGTCGCCCGTTGCCCAGGCCGGAGGCTATCATGCCGTGCGGCTTCGCAAGGGCAAGGAGCTTGTGAGTGGGATCCCGAATAAGGTCGATTGGCACCAGAAATGATGGTTTATCGGAGGAGCATGAGAGTCAGTGCCCCCATCCAGCACCTTACCTATCCGAGTTCCCACGGATTATGCGATCCGTGTTGAAAATGGTATCCCTTGTCTTGTATATTTTGTACTCAGTCGTACTGATCTAATTCTTTTCTTGTCTTGCAGTGTTCACGCCCCAACCACCAATCTGTATTAGGACTTTCACGAGGCATTCAAGGCAACGCGAGACACACCTCCGAGTTGGCGAGACGTGGAGTCGTTGAATTCTGAGCTAGACCGTTTGACAGCTGGATTGTATACTTACCCCCGCCACCTTCAAATTCCCTGTAAGCTTTCGCTGTGTTTCTTTAGTCGCATTCTATGGATCTATGATAAGGGCTTCTTTGTTTTGGTTTTATGACAGATCCGGAGATTCCGACCTACCGCATGAAACCTTCCGCTTTTGAGATGGCCGCCCGCCCGAAGTCGGTGCTCGGTTCCATGAGGCACCTTCCCAGCTCGGCCGCCCCTGTAGATACCCTGGTCCAGACCCCGCCTTCTGCTGTTAATAAGGGCAAGAAGAACACTGACGAGTCCGCCCCAGTAGGAGGTGATCGACCTCACAAAAGGGCGCGGGAAGAGGCCGACACACATCGATCTGCGTCCCACCAGGGTACTGGAAGGGTGGTTCCCCATTTGACCCCCCCTGTAGACCCCAGCCTGGGTGGAAGGTCGCCATCCGGATGATGACTCCTGGGTAGGTTAGGATGAGGGTTCGGTGAAGAGGTAAGTTGTTACGACTTTGATAGTGAACCCTTTGTTGTAATCATCGACTTAATGTGTGTTATCCTGTATTTCAGCCCATACCTGACACCTACAAAGTTCTCACCAGAGGTGCTGAGCTTTTTGAGGTCCAAGTGTTGGGATTATACTGGAAAGTATACTTTTTACTTTGTATAATCGAAACTGAATTTTCAGACTTATTTACTGAAATAAATTGTTTATCACTGATGCTTTAAATATTATTGAATGTTACATATATTTACTGCATAACTGTTCAATAAGTTGTACGTGTTACATTGTAGTTAATTTAGTGATACCAGATCACATAAGATTAAATTAACAGTCCCTTGTAACTAAAAGTACGCTATTCACGACCTAGATGGAAATGAACAACCCATCGTGAAAGGTTGAAGTGTAAGGCTCAGATTGGCTTGTCTTGACCAAGAGATTACACTAGTGCATGACTGATGCACTGAATAGGACCTACAGGAGGATAAATTCTTCAGAACTGAACAAGGAAGAATTAGACCTCAGTGGTTCGTTATTTCTTAATCTTCGTCCCTTAAATAGGATCACGTGGGATTGGTAACTATTGCTTTGACTTATCATGGGTAGCGAATCAATGAGATTCAATACTTTTTATCTTGGGCAATATTATTAGTCACATGTGATTGCTAAGATTTAATACGAAGAATCGTGTGCAAGTACGCTTGTTCGATTTGCCCCCTTGGGAGGTTCATAAGCTTTATCATACCAAATCTTGCAAGTGGAATTAGTTTCCGGTATGGATAATAATGTTGAACCGTTCCTTGACCAAGGATAAAAGATATTAATTAATGGAAAGCTATTTCAATGGCTTGAATTAATTAATGGGCTAGATAATCTTAAACACGGGAAATAATGACCGGGAGCCATATTGACTGTAATATGGGTTAAGATGGATAGTGCAATATTAATTATGTAGTGGGATTAATTAATATTTATGGGCTTGAATTATATTGTGGCTCAATATTAGATATTCAAGGTCCATTAGAAGGTCCAATCTTAATTCTCCTAAAGGCCCCCTAAGTAGCCCAACATATAGTCCATTAACTGAAAAGGTGGTTAAAATAAAATAAATATTGTTGCTTATTTTTTCCATGAAAATTTCAAAAATTATAGATATGTTGGGAGAAAGATATTCTTTGAATTTTGTTATGGAATGAAGATATGTATTCTTGGAATACAAGATTATCTCATTAAATTCAAGAAATCTCCCACTAGGTTATCTATGAGATGATTTTCGAAAATTAGAAAATATAGGGTAAGAAAGATTTTCTTGATTTTCTTTAAAAGATATTATGGAAGATATGTATTTCTTGAAATAGAAGAATATCTCATAAATTCAAGAAGATCCAAATCTTGGAATCTTGGACCTCATTATTTTCGAAAATTCCATAGCAAATAGAGAAGGTAGGATTTTGTGGAATATTATAATTGTGGGAAAAAGAATATAGGAGATATATTCAAGATTTCTTGAAGATCAAGAAAAGATTTTTCCACATTATTTTAGACCTAAATTTCGACCACCTTGGCCTCTATAAATAGGGGATGATTCTTTCATTTCCAAGTACAATTCCATGTGCTGGAAAAATTAGTAAATCCACAAAGGTGGTGCAACATAATTTATTTTCCTTTTGTTAAATCGTTCACAAGAATCCTTCCACCGGATAGTCGAACGAGGGCTAAGGGAATACTTGGGAAGTCCTTACGGTTAGTCTATTCAGCCACACCGTTGTCATCCCAAGAGGTACGTTCACGTAAACTCGTAGAATTCCGCATGCGTAGGTTTTACGTGAATTATTATATGCATGATATGTTGTTGGATTATTATTTGAATTAATATAGGATTAATTCATGCTAGTAATAGTTAAAGAATTAAATTTGTATTTAAATATTCACCCCGAATAGATCTGTGCAACTTATTCCCCAACAACTGGTATCAGAGCCACGGTTTCGGGCTCTGAATTTTTAAATTGTAATTTGATTCGTTGGCATTAAATTTGAAATTGGATAGTAGAATTGCTAGATCTATTTTACAGGTATCCAATTGTCATGGAATTTAATGTGTTTGTTTATGCATGCATATAAACTGTGGTTTTTAATTCGATTCTGCTCGATTCGCTTTTTGCCTCGCGGAGAAAATCCACGCAGTAGATTAGAATTTGTTTGATTTGATCAATGGAATAGACTAGTTCAGATCTAGGTTTATTTATTTTTGTAAATAAATTATAACCGGATCGAAAAACGAGGACGAGATAAGAATTAAAGGACTAAATCCGAAACCGGCGAGATAGATTCGGCAGGCGTCGCGCTTAAACACGCCAAGGGGAGGCACGCCAAGACGACGCGGACGCTACAGCACGCGACGGGCGCCGGGCGAGGCCGAAAGTGGTTTAGCAAGGTGGAGGATGGTAACGCCAGACGGGCGGGCGCTTAGCGACGCGACCGCATGGAGCGGACCAGCAGACGGCTACGGGCTGACGCGCGCGGTCGGGACTCGCGCTGGTGCCGAGAACCGCAGCGCAGGCAGTATGAAGACGCTGCTACGGATGCACGCTACCGCCGAGGGTCGTGGAGCTCGCCGCTGGCGGGGGCGCTATGCGCGAAATAGAAATTTGAATGGGTTAGCGATCGGCGGATCGGGAGGCGTATCCTTGGCCGCGAAGCCGCTTGGTGTGGCAGTTTCAAGACGTAGTATTTTTTTCGAGACGATCGAGTGGGAGAAAATCGAGACGGTGTTTCTTCAAGATCAAGCTAAGAAAAATCAAACCATGACAATTGGATAATTTGTGCCCAATATGTTTATTTTCTGTTTTGCTTGATTTATTTTGTGCTATCTTATGCTTTATTTAATTTGTTTAAATGTGTTTGCATGAGAATTGCCCAAATGAAAAATCTCACCTTCAAAATTACTAAGTATGTTTAAATAATTAATTGACAATTTTATTCCGGATAATAAAATTGAATTAATTTTGACCTCCATGATTTATTTATTTGTGAATTCTTTTGGAGAAATTCCCCCCACGGGACGGTCAAAAGATAGCTTTCACATGAATGAATTCCAAATGGATGATTGTGGGTTATTACTAGTGGCGCATTTATGACCCTCCCCACGAGGCTCATTCAAAACTAAATAATAATCTCAGATTTAATCATGGTTATTACTTAGGTATAAAATTGATATGCATATACTTCCTCAAGTCCCCTGTCAATTTTATATTGGTCAAGTGGGAGCCAACTATTAATCTGGATATTAAAGGTTTGTAATCGTTTTGTTTTGTAACTCGCTTGAATGTGTTTAAATAATGACCCACCCCACGTGGCTTATTTAAACTGCTTTGAGATGTTGGTGATGCATGTTCATATTTTTTTTGAGATTTTAAATATGATGCATGTGATCGAATCTTGTGATATACTTGTGCTTTTATGCATATAGTTATTTATTTCGATTCGTGATGTCATTACCTTTTAATCCACTGTTATTATACTTAAAGTCAATATAATATGTATGGAAACTATATTAATTGGAAACGAAAATTATTGTCCTAACTGCACAAAAGCACAAGTGGATTTTTGACACACCAAAATCAGATGAGCCAACTGACGAGTCAAAACATGCGGGACTCGTCAGATCACCTTGAGAGATATGTCGCCGCTAAGAATGGTGGAGGGCAAACCCGTAAGGGATTACGTCCTCAAAATAGATGGCCCATCCGAACAAACTTGAGATTCTCGAAAAGCAGATTATGATCCGGAGACTCGGATAAATTTGGTATTTCACTCTCGCCCAAAAAGTTTTTGAGCATTTTGGCCTCGCTAGCTAATTTGTTGCAAGCTTTTGGTCTCGGCAGAGATGTTGATAAGGCATCAAACTCAAGTTTTGACGGCAAGTGGTCTGTCTTCATCTTCTAGGCAAGGGAGGCAAGAAAAAGAAGAGGACCAAAGGCCATAAGCAATAAAACTCAACTGTTGCCAAGGGCAATGATAAGATGAGGAATGCTTGTTGTGTCAAGGAAAATCCAAAGAGGAAGTGCTTAAGCTGCGGTGAGAGAGGACAATGGAGGTTTTGCCTGTTCCAACCCCAAAAGGGACGGACAGAAAGGTAATCATCACACGACTAGTTGTTGAAACTTGTTTAGCGGGCGATACTTCTCATTCGTGGGTGGTTGATACGTGATCCACTAATCATGTTGGCTTCACGGGTTCAAACGGACCCGACAACTTAGTGGGAGTGAGATCCTCATCACACTGGGCGATGCTACGAGAGTGGCAGCTAAAGCAGTGGGAGAAGTGC
This sequence comes from Stenogyne calaminthoides, assembly GCA_037126765.1. NCBI lineage: Eukaryota > Viridiplantae > Streptophyta > Magnoliopsida > Lamiales > Lamiaceae > Stenogyne > Stenogyne calaminthoides. The sequence continues at coordinate 67,885 of JBBCBC010000143.1, forward strand.
ACCTATCTTTTTGAAGATAAATTTTTTTTTTGAGATTAACTTTATGTTCTCAGTTTTAGAAAGAATTCACTTCCAGTTTCTAAAATTCGATTAAAGGACACTAAGTTTCTTCTAATAAGAATGACATCATTTCTTGAAATGATGAGTGTATCTGTTATGGGACATTGATGGAAAATCTCTATACAATTAATCGCGGCACACCACTCATTTAAATGCATCCTATAACACATCAACTATTTTCGACAAAAGAAAACGTGAACGAAACACTTCTTTGACATCTAAGATTGGGTCATATAAATCCAAAGAGGATCCAAAGGTTGGTAAAAGATGGTTCACTAGAGTGTCTCCAAGTTGAACCAATTCCAACCTGCGAATCATGTTTGGAGGGTAAAATGACCAAGAGGGCATTTGGAGCCAAGGAATAGGGCCAAAGAAGTGTTAGAGATCGTTCACACAGATGTATGTGGTCCAATGTCAACCAAAGCAAGAGGAGGTTATGAGTATTTTGTCACTTTTATTGATGATTACTCAAGGTACGGTTACATTTTCCTTATGAAGCATAAATCTGAGACCTTTGAGAAATTCAAAGAATTTAAGGCTCAAACAGAGAATCATAGGGAAAAACGTATCAAGTCTCTACGATCTGATCGTGGAGGCGAATACCTCAGCGATGAGTTTTTGAACTACTTATCTGATGAAGGGATTGCATCCCAGCTCACTGCACCCGGAACCCCTCAACAAAACGAGGTTGCAGAGCGAAGAAACAGAACTCTTTTGGAAATGGTTAGATCTATGATGAGTTATGCGGATCTACCCAAGTCGATTCTGGGTCATGCCTTTGAAACAAACTTACATTCTGAACGAACTGCCATCCAAATCGGTTCCCAAAACTCCCAAAGAATTATGGACCGGGCGCAAGCCTAGTATGAGACACATGAGAATTTGGGGGTGTCCGGCCTACGTGTTGGACAAGGAAGCCGGTAAATTGGATCCTCGATCAGAATTAAGGTTGTTTGTAGGTTACCCCAAGGGAACAAAAGGGTGTATGTTTTATGGTCCCGAAGATCAAAAGATGATCATCAACACCCACTTTAGATTTTTGGAAGAAGACTATATGAACAAAAGAAGACCCAGAAGTTAGATTACCTTAAATGAGCTAAGAGGGCAAACCTCAATGCCAATTGTACTAGATGATATACCAAACGACACACTTTCACAACCGGAACCTCATCGTAGTGGGAGGGTTGTTAGACAGCCCGAGAGATTCATGGGAATAGGAGAGTCCTCGGACTTGATTCCCGAACAAGACAAATCAGACCCATGGACATATGACGAGGCACTCCAAGATAAGGATGCAGATTCTTGGCAAACAGCAATGAAAGCCGAAATGGGTTCTATGTTTCATAACCGAGTGTGGGAGCTAGTCGAACCACTTAATGGGGTCAAACCCATTGGATGCAAGTGGGTATATAAGAGGAAAAGAGGATTGGACGGGAAGGTTGAAACCTTCAAAGCAAGACTAGTGGTGAAAGGTTATACTCAGAAAGAAGGGATCGATTATGAGGAAACTTTTTCGCCAGTAGCCATGCTTAAGTCCATCCGTATTCTCTTATTCATTGCTGCGCATTTCAACTTTGAAATCTGGCAAATGGATGTCAAGACAGCTTTCCTTAACGGAAGTCTTGATGAAGAGATCTATATGCAACAACCCCAAGGTTTCATTGAAACAGGCCAAGAACACCTAGTTTGTAAGCTCAAGAGGTCCATTTATGGACTCAAACAGGCATCCAGAGCTTGGAACCAATGTTTTGATCATGTTATAAAGTCTTATGGGTTTGATCAAAACGAGTTTGAAAGTTGTGTGTATAAAAAGCGTGTCGGAACTGCATTGGTATTCTTAGTACTATACGTAGATGACATTCTGATCATCGGGAACGATGTGAAGGTGTTATCAGACGTAAGGGCATGGCTTTCAAAACAGTTTGATATGAAAGACTTAGGGGAAGCCGGGCACATCCTTGGGATCAAGGTCACTCGAGACCGCAAGAAAAGGATGATCGGGTTATCGCAAGTTTCATACATAGACACTGTCTTGAAATGATTAGCATGCAAGATTCCAAGAAAGGATTCGTAACCTTTCAGACTTAGAATCCATCTATCCAAGAAAATGTCCCCTAAGACACAAAAGGGGATAGATGACATGAAAGACATTCCTTGTGCTTCGGCTGTCGGAAACCTTATGTATGCAATGCTGTGTACGAGACCGGATATCTGCTTTGCCGTAGGCATGGTAGCAAGATATCAAAGTAACCCAGGGAAAAAACATTGGATGACAGTTAAAAACATTCTGAAGTTTCTGAAAAGAACTCGGGATAGAATGTTGATTTATCAGTCAGATAGTCCAATCCCCATCGGCTACACGGACTAGGATTTCCAATCAGACTTAGATTCCAGAAACTATCTGCCTCAGTTAGTGTGTTTCCATTTGGAAAGTGTAGCCATCAAATGGACGAGTGTGAAGCAGAAATGCATCACTGACTCAACCATGGAAGTCGGGTAAGCAGCTGCTTCTGAAGCAGTGAAAGAACCGTTTTGGCTCTAGACCTTCTTAGTGGACTTGGATGGAGTTCCGAATTTGTGTAGCAATATTTGCTAGGGGCAGTTGCAAATTCAAGGGAACCAAGAGTCCACAAGTCAAACAAGCACACTAAAGGAAAGACATCTTATACGAGAAATCGTTAAGAGAGGAGATATAGATGTGGCAAAGATAGCGTCTGAGGACAACCTAGCAGATCCATTCACAAAGGGTCTGCCCCTGAATACATTCGAGAGACATGTGGAAGGAATGGGTGTCAAGACCGTTGCCAATCTGCTTTGAGTGTAAGTGAGAGAAATTATTAGGTTCGTGTAGGTGACATTAGATGTCACGGACTACATGAGACATGTTGTAGTATACTTAAAAGCAGACTTTGAGTATACGTGGGAGATTGTTGGGATTATACTGGAAAGTATGCTTTTTACTTTGTATAATAAAAACTGAATTTTTAGACTTATTTACTGAAATAAATTGTTTATCACTGATGCTTTAAATATTATTGAATGTTACATATATTTACTGCAAAACTGTTCAATAAGTCGTACGTGTTACATTGTAGTTAATTTAGTGATACCAGATCACAGAAGATTAAATTAACAGTCCCTTGTAACTAAAAGTACGCTATTCACGACCTAGATGGAAATGAACAACCCATCATGAAAGGTTTAAGTGTAAGGCTCAGATTTTCTTGTCTTGACCAAGAGATTACACTAGTGCATGACTGATGCACTGAATAGGACCTACAGGAGGATAAATTCTTTAGAACTGAACAAGGAAGAATTAGACCTCAGTGGTTCGTTATTTCTTAATCTTCGTCCCTTAAATATGATCACGTGGGATTGGTAACTATTGCTTTGACTTATCATGGGTAGCGAATCAATGAGATTCAATACTTTTTATCTTGGGCAATATTATTAGTCACATGTGATTGCTAAGATTTAATATGAAGAATCATGTGCAAGTACGCTTGTTCGATTTGCCCCCTTGGGAGGTTCATAAGCTTTATCATACCAAATCTTGCAAGTGGAATTAGTTTCCGGTATGGATAATAATGTTGAACCGTTCCTTGACCAAGGATAAAAGATATTAATTAATGGAAAGCTATTTCAGTGGCTTGAATTAATTAATGGGCTAGATAATCTTAAACACGGGAAATAATGACCGGGAGCCATATTGACTGTAATATGGATTAAGATGGATAGTGCAATATTAATTATGTAGTGGGATTAATTAATATTTATGGGCTTGAATTATATTGTGGCTCAATATTAGATATTCAAGGTCTATTAAATGGTCCAATCTTAATTCTTCTAAAGGCCCCCTAAGTAGCCCAACATATAGTCCATTAACTGAAAAGGTGATTAAAATAAAATAAATATTGTTGCTTATTTTTTCCATGAAAATTTCGAAAATTATAGATATGTTGGGAGAAAGATTTTCTTTGAATTTTGTTATGGAATGAAGATATGTATTCTTGGAATACAAGATTATCTCATTAAATTCAAGAAATCTCCCACTAGGTTATCTATGAGATGATTTTCGAAAATTAGAAAATATAGGGCAAGAAAGATTTTCTTGATTTTCTTGAAAAGATATTATGGAAGATATGTATTTCTTGAAATACAAGAATATCTCATAAATTTAAGAAGATCCAAATCTTGGAATCTTGGACCTCATTATTTTCGAAAATTCCATTGCAAATAGAGAAGGTGGGATTTTGTGGAATATTATAATTATGGGAAAAAGAATATATGAGATATATTCAAGATTTCTTGAAGATCAAGAAAAGATTTTTCCACATTATTTTAGACCTAAATTTCGACCACCTTGGCCTCTATAAATAGGGGATGATTCTTTCATTCCCAAGTACAATTCCATGTGATGGAAAAATTAGTAAATCCACAAAGGTTGTGCAACATAATTTATTTTCCTTTTGTTAAATCGTTCACAAGAATCCTTCCACCGGATAGTCGAATGAGGGCTAAGGGAATACTTGGGAAGTCCTTACGGTTAGTCTATTCAGCCACACCGTTGCCATCCCAAGAGGTACGTTCATGTAAATCGTAGAATTCCGCATGCGTAGGTTTACGTGAATTATTATATGCATGATATGTTGTTGGATTATTATTTGAATTAATATAGGATTAATTCATGCTAGTAATAATTAAAGAATTAAATTTGTATTTAAATATTCACCCCGAATAGATCTGTGCAACTTATTCCCCAACACCAAGCTCCCCACACTGGAAGCCATGCCCGATGATTGGCCAAGCTACCTGGTGCGGACAATGAGGAATGTGCCACGGGTGTGGACAAAGGATGACCATTCCACTACCCAAAATCAAAAGGTCACGGGCAATATGTACTCGGCTGTTGTTCACTCCCTGAAGGCCGCTCTCTACATGGAGAAGATCTGTGCCCAATCTAAGGCCGAGCTTTCCAATCTGGAGAAGTCCCAGGCGATGATTTCCGAGCAGGCCAAATCTGTGCTAGCTTCTCATGAGGCGCAGAAGAAGCAGGAGGTCGAAAAAGCCGACATGGCCAAGAAAGTCTCGGAGCTCGAGGAGCAGCTGAGGGGAGCTGAGGGTTTGCTCGCAGTGGAGAGGGATGCGGTGGCCCGGCTGAAGGGGGATCTAGCCAGCAAGGACATTGAGGTCAAAGCGAGATTGGCCGCCTAGGAGGAGCATTTCAAGCGGGTCAAAGAGCAAAATGCAAATTTTGTTTATGTTTTGGTGGTGGCGGGGGCCATCCGAGCTGTTCGTCGGAAGAGCCCTGTCGCCGATCTCTCCGACATTGTGGACAAACTGGCCAATTACGTTCGCGACTTCCCTTCCGCTCCCGATGTCGTGCTGGAGATAAAAGATATGGAAGGATTCGACATCGACTTGTCATTCTTTCCCAATCAAAGTCGGATCATGTACCCCACTCACGTTCTTTATGAGACGCAGCCGGCAGAGCCCGAGATGGTCCTTGAGACCTAGACGGGCGAGTCTGGGCCCCAGCGGGAGGTCTTTGGGACATCGAGGGATGCACCTTCTGGTGAGCAGGCCCCAACCGGCCTCTAGAGGAGGTGTTTACTAGCCAAAAACTAAGGAGACGAGCTGCACACATCCTTCAGTGTTATTCAGCAACAATTAGGTGGGCAGCCTTTGAACATAGTCAGTGGTGCTGCTGATGGTATTATGAGGAATAACAACTTCAAGAATCCCGATAAGAAAAAGGAGATGGAGAAGTTGTTGAACCCCATCGCCAATAATACTTTTGATCAACATGCTCCCGAATCTGAAGTCGTCTCTTAGTTGTGTAAACTTTAGGCCTTGGTAAACCATCAGCTATCACTTGTCATGATGTACCTCTTCTTTTTTGTTGGCTTTAGGCCGTTTGATGTAACTGGCCTTCGGGCTCTTATGATGTATCGACCTTCGGGCTTTTATGATGTATCGACCATTCGGGCTTTTATGATGTACCGACCTTCGGGCTTGTTGTCATTAATGAAATTTGTTCTTTTCTTTCCTTTATTGTGCTGACTTGATTTCCTTATGCGACTTTAAACTTGCATGTGTTATATCCGTCTTATTGGCATTGCGATTTTTATTTTGAACTTAGCTATGTCGTCTTATAAAGTTGGGGGAGGATCACACCGCTTGGGGTGGCGATCTCGCCGCAAATATGTCGAAAGTCATCCTCAGGGAGGTCGATGTTTTACATATGGCACCTCCATGGGGTTAAACACAGGAATTACGAAAAAGAATGTAAATCAATATTATTGACTCGCCTGAAATTTTACAAGTACAATGGTCTCGGTCCTACTGATAGTATTTCTTCAGATGAGATCCATTCCATGGATACTTTGCCTGGGTGCCATCCGGGTTTTCGAGCTCGTATGCTCTATTGGATAATACCCGGCTGATTTTGTATGGTCCTTACCAATTCGGACCGAAAACTCCTTTGGTTACTCCAAGTTTCTTCTTTAGAACCAGGTCGTTAGTTTTAAATTGTTGAAGTCGTACTTTCGAGTTGTAATACTTCTCTAATTGTTGTTTGTATCTCGCATTTCTCATGTTAGCCTCTAATCTTTTCTCTTCGAGTAAATCTAAATTTCTGGCTAGGGCCTCCTTGTTGTGATCGATGGCGACCTGCGAGGTTTGGAGGGTTTGGAATTCAATTTCTGAGGGGATGACGACATCTGAGCCGAATGCCATCGAGTATGGGTTTTCTCCCGTTGAATTCCAGCAGGTCGTTCTGTATGACCATAACATATCGCGTAGTTCACTGGCCGACTTCCCTTTTTCTCCTTCAATCTTAACTTTCAAAGTGTGTTTGATGATCTTGTTCACTGCTTCGACTTGTCCGTTGGACTGAGGGTTTATGGGGTTGAAAAGAGCTTTGTTATTTTCCACTTCCTGAAAAAGTTATCTATCTTGAGACCATCAAATTGCTTCCCATTATCTGATATAATTGATTGGGGTAAGCCGAATCTGCATATGATGTTCCGCCATATGAACTTGATGACATGTTATTGATCTATGGTTGCTAGAGCCTCAGCCTCGACCCATTTTGTGAAGTAATCCATTGCAACCAGGGCGTATTTGACTGAGCTTGGGGCGGTTGGAAGTGGTCCTATGATATCTATCCCCCACTTCGCAAAGGGCCAAGGACTGAGGATGCTGGAAAATTCCTCCGGAGTGACTTTGATTGATGGTGATGACCTGGCATTTGTGACATTTTCTTGGAAAAGTTACTGCATCGACTCTTAAAGTTGGCCAGAAATATCCTTGCCTAGTTGCTTTGTGTGCGAGTGATTGCCCCCCAGTGTGGTTTCCGCAAACTCCTTCATGTATCTCGCGTAGGATGGTTTGACCCTGTTCTTGCGTAACACATCAGAGCAAGGGTATGCTGAAGCCGTGTTTGTATAACTCATTATTTATCAGAGTGTATCGTGTTGCCCGAAGTTGTAATTGTTTTGCCTGAATTCTGTTTGTTGGCAACATCCCCATAGTCAAGTAGTCGATGATGGGCGTCATCCAGCTTACGCTCGGGGTGTCTAGGGTAGCGACCACTGTACTAGTAGTGGAGGGGTGGGAGAGCTTTGTGAGGGTGACATCCTTCATTTCAGCCGGCCCCTCCGAAGTCGCTAGTCATGCCAATGCATCGGCCCGTGAGTTTACGTTCCATGGTACTAGCTTGATGTGGATTTGATCAAACTTCAGGCAGAGTGTTTTGACGACCTCTTAATAGGTCGTCATCCTTTCATCCCGGGCCTCGTACTCCCCCGACACTTGGCGTGCCACAAGCTGGGAGTCTGTATGTACTTGTAGTCTTTTGATGCCCATCGCGATGAACATCTCCAGGCCGCTGATAAGTGCTTCGTATTCAGCCTTGTTATTGGTGGCCGGGAAGTCAAAAGTGATGGCGTTTTGAAAGGAAGTGCCATCCGGGCTGATCAATACTACCCCTACCCCCGACTTATTGGCAGTTTCCGATCCGTCTACATATAGTTCCTATGGTGGGCCTGTTAGTTGCTGGCTTCTGGGGGGAGAGTTAACTCGATGAGGAAATCGGCTAGGGTTTGGGCTTTTATTGCAGGTTGCGGCGCGTAGGTCACCCCGTATTATCCAACCTCTTGCCCATTTAAGGCATCGTCAGGCCGATGAAGTATGTTGCGAAGGGTCAATGAGGCGAGGACTTCAACTTGGTGATCGAAGAAGTAAGGCCTCAGCTTTCTCATGCTCATGACTAGGGCGAAAGCTAACTTCTCCATGGGAGGATATCGCTGCTCCGTGTCAGTCAGCATCTGACTCACAAAGTATATGGGAAGATGAGCCTGACCCTCTGCTAGCACAAGTACTGCGCTCAGAGCGGTTTCCGAGGCCGCTAGGTATTAAAGCAGCTTCTCGCCAGGGATTGGTTTGACTAAAGTACTGAAGTCAGCCAGATACACTTTGATCTTGTCGAAGGCGTCCTGACTTTCGGCCGTCTACTCGAACATTTCCTTCTTGCGGATGGTGTCGAACATCGGCTTACATTATCCCCCATTCGTGATATGAATCTGTTTAAGGCAGCCAGGCACCCTGTCAATTTCTGAACTTCTTTCCTGGTCGTGGGGGCTCCCATATCCAAAATGGCCTGGACTTTGGCTGGGTTTGCTTCAATACCTCGTTTGCTGACTAGATGCCCCAGGAACTTTCCTGACTCGACTCCGAAATTACACTTTTTTGGGTTAAGCTTCATGTTGAATTTCCTGAGGATCTCGAAAGTCGGCGCGAGGTGAGCCAGGTGGTCCTCCTTCTTTAGGCTTTTGACGACGATGTCGTCCACGTACACTTCCACCGATTTGCCTATCTGTTCTGCGAACATGTGATTGACTAGTCTTTGATAAGTTGCTCCGGCATTTTTTCAAGCCGAAGGGCATTCTTTTCCAACAATACATGTTTTTCTCTGTTAAAAAGGATGTATGTTGCCAATCTGGCTCGTGCATAGCTATCTGATGATATCCGGCGAACGCATCCATGAACAACATCATCTCATGGCCTGCCGTGTTGTCGATTAGATGGTAAATGTGTGGCATGGGAAAGAAATCCTTTTGGCACGCCTCATTGAGGTCGGTGAAGTCAATGCAAAGTCGCCAGGACCCGTTTGACTTTTTTACGAGCACCGCATTGGCGACCCACTATGGCTGATCGGCTTGCATGATCAAGTCGTTATCCAGCAGCTTCTTTACCTCCTCTGCGAGGGCAGCATATTTTTCTGGGTCAAATTTCCTCCTTTTCTGAGCTATCGGCCTTCTTATTAGGTCGACATGCAAGCGATGACATGCTATCTAAGGATTGATTCTGACCATATCTTTATGTGACCATGCGAAAACATCTAAGTTTTTCTTCAAGAAGTCGATTACCTCCACCATTTAGATCACTAGGAATTTTGGACCCTATAATGACCTCTAAATCTGGCTGAGTTGGGTCGACTTGGACTGTTTCGAGCTCTTCCCTGGGTACTGCTCTGGGCCCGTTAAGTCTGGGGTCGTCTATCTTGGCTTCGAGTATAAAGTCTTAGGTTCGGGACCCATCCTGGCATCCACTTGTTTGCCCTCTCATCAGTCGATTTGATGTCACATGTTTCGTTATTTTCCCTCTCATGCTTTCACGCTTTCTCTTGTTTGCACTCTCATCAGTCAATTTGTTGTCACATGTTTCGTTATTTAACATCATTACTTGACGATCATGCGTGTGCACCGAATTGAAATAAGACAAAGAGTAAAGCAAATAGCCTCTGGCATCCACTTGGTCACCCTTAACGGTGCCGACAAGCCCACCCTTGCTGGGGAATTTTACACAAAAATAATAGGTGGACGACGTAGCTTCAAATTCATGTTCGAACGGCCTCCCGAGAAAACCGTTACAGGTGCTCGGGAGGTTGATTACAAGGAAATCTAGAAGCCTAGTATTCCTAACCTTCTCATCTATGGTAGATACGAGCTCCATAGATAGGCGGATCATGCCCAGAGGCTTAACTGTTGCGTTCCCAAAGCCCTTCACTGTATGGTAGCATGGGGTGATGTATGCTTCATAGTCCCCGAGCTGGTCCAAGGTCTTCTTGAAGAGGATGTTGCAGAAAGCCCCTCCGTGAACCAGCAGACGACATATTGTGGTCCCCATAATATTAGCTTTGATGACAAGCGGATCAATGTTTGGGTAAACAATTCTGGCCATGTCGATTTCCCCGAACTCGATCTTGCGAGTTTCCTCGGTCACGACCAAGATAGGCAGGACCATCTTCTGGGCGTTCTCCATTGCCTTGACTTCCCCTTCATTCTACATTTTGATGAGGAGGACGGGGAGAGGCCCATTATCGTGGCGAGCGGCGAGATGGTATGAATGAATCGACCTCCTGCACCCTCCGACATGGGTGGTAGAGGCGGTTCGCCATGTGCGGCCCATGGGCGGGCTCTCTCTGCGCCTGTTTGTTAGTGTTAGTGTCCTTGAGACAATCCTTTGTATGGACATAATACTAAGATAATATTCAGTGTTGGTTTAACATTATTGTTTATTTAATATTAAATGTATGGCATTACACTTATTAGAATATTATGTTTGATTGTTTGCATTTGTTCTTATATATGTTCCCTTGAATCACTGCTGTCATTGAGTACGTGAGAACTCAGATGACTTAAGCATGATTCTCAAACATCCCCGATCAAGGATCATCGAGAATGGGATATTGATGATGCAATAGAGATCGGTGTGCTATCTGCATCATACTCTTAGAGAGTGTAGTAAGATCTCACTTACTATGAGATACTAGGTATCTCATGATGGATGCACAAATACCTTAGAGGGTATTGGTATACCCATCCGAGCAACCGTTTGATGTAGTTCCACTATATGTGTCTACGGGTGTCTCGGTTAATGGGAGCGATGCGATACTCCTTTGACTTGAGGTCAATACGCACGACATGTGTGGAGTGATGAACTTTGACCATGACCGACGCTTACAGCCTTCCATGGGTTGATATGGCTTGGATTGGGTTCATCACGAAATGCATGTGCGTGGTAGTTGAGCCAAGAAAATGATTCATTCCTCAAAGTGGATTTAGAGAGAATACTCATCTTTTCGTCATAATTGGATCAAAGTCATTGGCCAATGCACGTCTCATTGGACTTTGTGACCAACGGTGACATGAATAATCAATTAGTGATTTGAGATAAATCGATTAAGCTATTTGAATAGACACTTCATCATGATCAAGACTAATCGAGTATTCGTGAATGAAAGGAGAAAATCGCAATAGCCCATGTTACAGTTACAGGTAGTTGCACATTTCTCGCAACGTACCTCATATATTGAGAATGTCTGATTTATTATCTAGGGTTCAATTAAGACCATTAGTTTGACTAATCGCTCGATATATGAGGGCCTATGGGTCACACAACAAGTAACTCCCGTATACGGATTAAAGTTGGTTGATTAAGTATTAAATTGGATTTTAATATTTAATTTATAGAGAATTAATAATATGTTAATTTGGAATTAATTATTATTATTATTTAATTAAATTAGATTTAATTAGATTAGAATCCTAAAATAATATTATGGCATATTATTGTAGGAAAATATCTGTAGGGAAGCAACTTGGTAAGAGTATCAAGACTCTTCGATCAGATCGAGGAGGTGAATACCTTAGCAATGAATTCACTGATTACTTGAAGTTACATGGAATCCAGTCACAATGGACTCCTCCCAGAACACCTCAAATGAAAGGTGTGTCCGAAAGGAGAAACCAAACCCTGTTAGACATGGTGAGGTCCATGATGAGTTTTTCCTCTCTTCCGACATTCTTATGGGGATACGCGTTACAAACCTCAATCTACATTCTTAATAGGATTCCATCCAAATCAGTTGAGCATACACCATATGAATTATGGTGTGGCAAGAAACCAACTTTTTTGCATATCAAAACATAGGGTTGCCCCGTGATTGTGAAAAAGATGCTCACCGATAAGTTGGAATCTAAAGGTGAAAAAGGTTATTTTGTGGGATATCCTAAGGAAACTAAAGGATATTATTTCTATCTACCAGAGAAACAATCAGTGATTGTTTCTAGGCAGGCCAGGTTCCTCGAAGAAGACTACGTCTTCAAGGAACAAGGTCGTAAGAAGATAGAACTTGAAGAAATTCAAGAACCATAAATTAACAAAGAGACTGATATCTTGTCAAAGCAACATGACCAATAATTAGTAGGAGCATTCAGTAGCTCACATGGTGAAAGTTTATTACATAGTGATCTTTTTTCAGCAAGTGGGAGCGTAATTGGAGTTGCAATGCCTGAGCAACGAACTCCAAGTAGGCTGAATGAGAATAACATTGTTCAAACTCCTGCTCAAGAGGCATCCGGAAGTGATCAAGGAGCGTCCGGAAGCATCAATCTTGAGGCCTCCCCGGTCAACGATGAAGTCGTTGTACCACAAAATTTTCACGATCAGAATGTGCAGCCTGAACAACCACAACTCCGTAAGTCTACTAGAGTTCGTAATCCGATCACCAGATATTATGGTTTCCCCGTGGAGGAACAAGATGATGTGGAGATCCCGGATAAGGACGAACCTAAAACTTACACTGAGGCAACATTAGATGTTGACTCAAAGAATGAAGCCATGAAATCCGAGATGGACTCGATGTACATCAATCAAGTTTGAGACTTGGTTGAATTGTGAAAAGGTTTCAAACCCATAGGTTGCAAGTAGGTCTACAAGCATAAGACCGATGCAAATGGGAAGGTACAAACCTACAAGGCTAGATTGGTGGCGAAAGGTTACAGTCAATGCGAAGGCATTGACTATGACGAGACTTTCTCACCAGTTGCTAAGATCAAGTCCATTCGAATTTTACTTGCGGTAGCAGCACACCTCGATTACGAGATTTGGTAGATGGATGTCAAAACAACTTTCCTCAATGGAAACATTGATAAGGAAGTGTTCATGACTCAACCGGAAGGTTTTATCTCAAAGCCAAAATCTAATCTTGTGTGCAAGCTCAGACGATCCATCTATGGGTTAAAGCAAGCTTCTAGGAGTTGGAATATCCGATTTGATGAGGCTGTCAAATCATTTGACTTCATCAGAAACTTGGAAGATCCGTGCGTCTATCGGAAGTGCCATGGGAAGAATATTGTCTTCATAGTTGTGTATGTTGATGACATACTGATTATGGGGAACAATATCCCTCTCATGAAGTCTGTGAAAGAACGGTTGTCAAAGACCTTCGTGATGAAGGATCTTGGTGAGGCCTGCTACATCTTAGGGATCAAGATCCATAGGGATAGATCCAAGAGGATGTTGGGGCTATCACAGTCCACCTACGTAGATAAGGTGTTGAAGCGATTTGCGATGGAGAACTCTAAGAGAGGTTCTCTACCTGCATGTCATGGGATAAAACTGTCTAAGAAGGATTGTCCTTCCACAGACGATGATATCAAGCACATGAAGGACATACCATATGCATCAGCAATTGGGTCCATCATGTACGCTATGACTTGCACTAGGCCAGATGTGGCCTTCGCTGTCAGCATCACTAGTAGATACCAACAGAATCCGGGTGAACCTCATTGGATTGCTGTCAAGAATATTCTTAAGTACCTCAGATGTACTAAAGAATACTTCTTAGTCTACGGGGGACAGTCAGAGCTAGTGGCTACTGGCTATGCGGACGCAAGTTTCCAATCTGATTCTGATGATTACAAATCTCAGTCAGGCTATGTGTTTACTCTCAATGGTGGGGCGGTTAGTTGGAATAGTTCCAAGTAAGAGACTACCGCGGACTCAACAACCGAAGCTGAGTACATTATTGCGGCTGAAGCTTCCAAAGAAGCTGTCTGGATAAAATAGTTCTTAAATGAACTAGGGGTAGTTTCGAGTGCCAGCAGTCCAATAAAGTTATATTATGACAACACTGGTGCGGTTGCGCAATCTAAGGAACCGAGATCCAATAACATAAATAAGCGTGTGTCGAGGAGTTATCACTTGATTTGAGAGATAATCGCTTGAGGAGAGATAGAGTTAGAACGTGTTCCCACAGACGATAATGTGGCTGATCCTTTCACCAAGGCTTTGAGTGTTTATGTATACACTAGACATTTTAATAGTCTAGGGGTTAGGCATGTAGGTTATTGGCTCTAGTTCAAGTGGGAGATTGTTAGTGTTAGTGTCCTAGAGACAATCCTTTGTATGGACATAATACTAAGATAATATTCAGTGTTGGTTTAATATTATTGTTTATTTAATATTAAATGTATGACATTATACTTATTAGAATATTATGTTTGATTTTTTGCATTTGTTCTTATCTGTGGTCCCTTGAATCACTGCTGTCATTGAACAACCCCGATCAAGGATCATCGAGAATGGGATATCGATGATGCAATGGAGATCGATGTGCGATCTGCATCATACTCTTAGAGAGTGTAGTAAGATCTCACTTACTACGAGATACTAGGTATCTCATGATGGATGCACAAATACCTTAGAGGGTATTGGTATACCCATCCGAGCAACCGTTTGATGTAGTTCCACTATATGTGTCTACGGGTGTCTCGGTTAGTGGGAGCGATGCGATACTCCTTTGACTTGAGGTCAATACGCATGACATGTGTGGAGTGATGAACTTTGACCATGACCGACGCTTACACCCTTCCATGGGTAGATATGGCTTGGATTGGGTTCATCAGGAAATGCATGTGCGTGGTAGTTGAGCCAAGAAAAGGATTCATTCCTCAAAGTGGATTTAGAGAGAATACTCATCTTCTCATCATAATTGGATCAAAATCATTGGCCAATGCACGTCTCCTTGGACTTTGTGACCAAGGGTGACACGAATGATCAATTAGTGATTTGAGATAAATCGATTAAGCTATTTGAATAGACACTTCATCATGTTCAAGGCTAATAGAGTATTCGTGAATGAAATGAGGAAATCGCAATAGCCCATGTTACAGTTACAAGTAGTTGCACGTTTCTCGCAACGTACCTCATATATTGAGAATGTCTGATTTATTGTCTAGGGTTCAATTAAGACCATTAGTTTGACTAATCACTCGTTATATGAGGGCCTATGGGTCACACAACAAGTAACTCCCGTATACGGATTAAAGTTGGTTGATTAAGTATTAAATTGGATTTTAATATTTAATTTATAGAGAATTAATAATATGTTAATTTGGAATTAATTATTATTATTATTTAATTAAATTAGATTTAATTAGATTAGAATCCTAAAATAATATTATGGCATATTATTGTAGGAAAATATCTGTAGGGAAGCAACTTGGTAAGAGTATCAAGACTCTTCGATCAGATCGAGGAGGTGAATACCTTAGCAATGAATTCACTGATTACTTGAAGTTACATGGAATCCAGTCACAATGGACTCCTCCCAGAACACCTCAAATGAAAGGTGTGTCCGAAAGGAGAAACCAAACCCTGTTAGACATGGTGAGGTCCATGATGAGTTTTTCCTCTCTTCCGACATTCTTATGGGGATACGCGTTACAAACCTCAATCTACATTCTTAATAGGATTCCATCCAAATCAGTTGAGCATACACCATATGAATTATGGTGTGGCAAGAAGCCAACTTTTTTGCATATCAAAACATAGGGTTGCCCCGTGATTGTGAAAAAGATGCTCACCGATAAGTTGGAATCTAAAGGTGAAAAAGGTTATTTTGTGGGATATCCTAAGGAAACTAAAGGATATTATTTCTATCTACCAGAGAAACAATCAGTGATTGTTTCTAGGCAGGCCAGGTTCCTCGAAGAAGACTACGTCTTCAAGGAACAAGGTCGTAAGAAGATAGAACTTGAAGAAATTCAAGAACCATAAATTAACAAAGAGACTGATATCTTGTCAAAGCAACATGACCAATAATTAGTAGGAGCATTCAGTAGCTCACATGGTGAAAGTTTATTACATAGTGATCCTTTTTCAGCCAGTGGGAGCGTAATTGGAGTTGCAATGCCTGAGCAACGAACTCCAAGTAGGCTGAATGAGAATAACATTGTTCAAACTCCTGCTCAAGAGGCATCCGGAAGTGATCAAGGAGCGTCCGGAAGCATCAATCTTGAGGCCTCCCCGGTCAACGATGAAGTCGTTGTACCACAAAATTTTCACGATCAGAATGTGCAGCCTGAACAACCACAACTCCGTAAGTCTACTAGAGTTCGTAATCCGATCACCAGATATTATGGTTTCCCCGTGGAGGAACAAGATGATGTGGAGATCCCGGATAAGGACGAACCTAAAACTTACACTGAGGCAACATTAGATGTTGACTCAAAGAATGAAGCCATGAAATCCGAGATGGACTCGATGTACATCAATCAAGTTTGAGACTTGGTTGAATTGTGAAAAGGGGTCAAACCCATAGGTTGCAAGTAGGTCTACAAGCATAAGACCGATGCAAATGGGAAGGTACAAACCTACAAGGCTAGATTGGTGGCGAAAGGTTACAGTCAATGCGAAGGCATTGACTATGACGAGACTTTCTCACCAGTTGCTAAGATCAAGTCCATTCGAATTTTACTTGCGGTAGCAGCACACCTCGATTACGAGATTTGGTAGATGGATGTCAAAACAACTTTCCTCAATGGAAACATTGATAAGGAAGTGTTCATGACTCAACCGGAAGGTTTTATCTCAAAGCCAAAATCTAATCTTGTGTGCAAGCTCAGACGATCCATCTATGGGTTAAAGCAAGCTTCTAGGAGTTGGAATATCCGATTTGATGAGGCTGTCAAATCATTTGACTTCATCAGAAACTTGGAAGATCCGTGCGTCTATCGGAAGTGCCATGGGAAGAATATTGTCTTCATAGTTGTGTATGTTGATGACATACTGATTATGGGGAACAATATCCCTCTCATGAAGTCTGTGAAAGAACGGTTGTCAAAGACCTTCGTGATGAAGGATCTTGGTGAGGCCTGCTACATCTTAGGGATCAAGATCCATAGGGGATAGATCCAAGAGGATGTTGGGGCTATCACAGTCCACCTACGTAGATAAGGTGTTGAAGCGATTTGCGATGGAGAATTCTAAGAGAGGTTCTCTACCTGCATGTCATGGGATAAAACTGTCTAAGAAGGATTGTCCTTCCACAGACGATGATATCAAGCACATGAAGGACATACCATATGCATCAGCAATTGGGTCCATCATGTACGCTATGACTTGCACTAGGCCAGATGTGGCCTTCGCTGTCAGCATCACTAGTAGATACCAACAGAATCCGGGTGAACCTCATTGGATTGCTGTCAAGAATATTCTTAAGTACCTCAGATGTACTAAAGAATACTTCTTAGTCTACGGGGACAAATCGAGCTAGTGCATTTCTTGCTATGCGACGCGAAGTTTCAATCGATTCTCGATGATTACAAATCTCAGTCAGGCTATGTGTTTACTCTCAATGGTGGGGCGGTTAGTTGGAATAGTTCCAAGTAAGAGACTACCGCGGACTCAACAACCGAAGCCGAGTACATTATTGCGGCTGAAGCTTCCAAAGAAGCTGTCTGGATAAAATAGTTCTTAAATGAACTAGGGGTAGTTTCGAGTGCCAGCAGTCCAATAAAGTTATATTATGACAACACTGGTGCGGTTGCGCAATCTAAGGAACCGAGATCCAATAACATAAATAAGCGTGTGTCGAGGAGTTATCACTTGATTTGAGAGATAATCGCTTTGAGGAGAGATAGAGTTAGAACGTGTTCCCACAGACGATAATGTGGCTGATCCTTTCACCAAGGCTTTGAGTGTTTATGTATACACTAGACATTTTAATAGTCTAGGGGTTAGGCATGTAGGTTATTGGCTCTAGTTCAAGTGGGAGATTGTTAGTGTTAGTGTCCTAGAGACAATCCTTTGTATGGACATAATACTAAGATAATATTCAGTGTTGGTTTAATATTATTGTTTATTTAATATTAAATGTATGACATTATACTTATTAGAATATTATGTTTGATTTTTTGCATTTGTTCTTATCTGTGGTCCCTTGAATCACTGCTGTCATTGAACAACCCCGATCAAGGATCATCGAGAATGGGATATCGATGATGCAATGGAGATCGATGTGCGATCTGCATCATACTCTTAGAGAGTGTAGTAAGATCTCACTTACTACGAGATACTAGGTATCTCATGATGGATGCACAAATACCTTAGAGGGTATTGGTATACCCATCCGAGCAACCGTTTGATGTAGTTCCACTATATGTGTCTACGGGTGTCTCGGTTAGTGGGAGCGATGCGATACTCCTTTGACTTGAGGTCAATACGCATGACATGTGTGGAGTGATGAACTTTGACCATGACCGACGCTTACACCCTTCCATGGGTAGATATGGCTTGGATTGGGTTCATCAGGAAATGCATGTGCGTGGTAGTTGAGCCAAGAAAAGGATTCATTCCTCAAAGTGGATTTAGAGAGAATACTCATCTTCTCATCATAATTGGATCAAAATCATTGGCCAATGCACGTCTCCTTGGACTTTGTGACCAAGGGTGACACGAATGATCAATTAGTGATTTGAGATAAATCGATTAAGCTATTTGAATAGACACTTCATCATGTTCAAGGCTAATAGAGTATTCGTGAATGAAATGAGGAAATCGCAATAGCCCATGTTACAGTTACAAGTAGTTGCACGTTTCTCGCAACGTACCTCATATATTGAGAATGTCTGATTTATTGTCTAGGGTTCAATTAAGACCATTAGTTTGACTAATCACTCGTTATATGAGGGCCTATGGGTCACACAACAAGTAACTCCCGTATACGGATTAGAGTTGGTTGATTAAGTATTAAATTGGATTTTAATATTTAATTTAATACTTAATTTATGGAGAATTAATAATATATTAATTTGGAATTAATTATTATTATTATTTAATTAAAATAGATTTAATTAAATAAGAATCCCAAAATTATATTATGGAATATTATTGTAGGAAAATATCTGTAGAGAAAAATATATCTTTGAGATATGGTTTTCAAGATTAGGAATTATCTTCCTAATAGAGATTTTCTTAAGATATAAGCTAATATCTCCCTATATAAATGACGTCCCGGGATTCATTATTTACTACAATAAGAAAACCTAGTTTCTCCATAAAATCTAGGATATGAGTTTTCCTAGCAAATTTCGTCTCAGATTCAACACTGGCAGATCTGTGCAATTCTGTCTATGGGGATTAAGTGGATACCATAGTTGAGAAATTTGCCTTTGATCTGCTGTAAGGTTTCTCTTTATGTTTATTTGTACTCAATTATGTAATTGTATGTTCGTTGTTGGTGAACTATTTATTTCCGCTGCGCATGTATTACGTGTTTACGTGCCTCTATATTCCAACACTGTTCACCCTGCCTGGGCTGACGATCCTGCTGTTGACCTCGTCCACCTTGGTTGTTTGCCCGAGGATTATTGACAAACTCATCCAGTCGACCGTCTTCATAGAGTTTCCATAGCCGCTTTAGAAGATCCCTACACTCACTAGTGTAGTGCCCCTTCTGAGCTTGATAGTGGCAAAACTTGTTGGGATTTTGCTTGCTCTTATCTTTGATAGGGCGAGGTGCGTGCAGCATGTCTCTTCCCTGGATTTGGGCATAGACATGACTATGCGTCATGCCTAAAGCCTCCATCAGCTTTACCGGGATGGATTCTCCAAACGGCTTGAAGTTGTCGGGTGCCTTGTATTGACCCCCGGTTTTCTTGGAACTCTTTTTCAGTTCTGTGACTTCCTTCATTTCCGAAAGCCGAGATTCTAACAGTTCCATGGTGTGGATGAGATCGCTAGCGCGCTTTAGAAAGTCGGCGTAGCTGGTAGGGTAATCCGTAGTCATGCGTCGCCAAAGCTTGGTCCCCGTTCTGAGGCCAGATACGACCCTCGGCAGTTTAACCTCATCCCCTATGGGGTCGCCTTCAATGATAAGTCGGTTGATCCTTTCGACATAGGATCGATTCGACTCAGTTTCCCCTTGTCGGGCATTCATGAGTCATTGTCTCATAGAGGGTCGGGGTGCTAAGGTGGTGTAGTGACTTAGGAACAATCAAGCCAATTGTTCAAACGTGTCCACTGAGAAGGCAGGCAAGGAAGTGTACCACATATGGGCTTGGTCGCTCAGTGTCAAGGAAAATAACCTGCACTTCATCTCGTCCGATGCTCCCATCGAGGCCATATACGAGTTGTATTTAGCCACATGGACCTTGTGATCCGTGCTCCCGTTGTAGCGATCTAGAGCCGCTATACTGATTTTTCTCTGGGTAGGAGCCAGAGTAACCATCGTTCCCAATGGGGAGTCTGGAATGGTGAGACTATCATCTACTCCCGTGGAACCATTCTGGTCCCCCACCCTTTCCATCAGTTGTTGGACGGTTCTTACTAATGCGGCGACCTGTGCATCGCGCGGGTTGTTGGCCGCATTGATCCCGTGTCCCTGGCTCTGGTTAATTACTGAGCTACTCGGAATACCCCCATGATGCATGTTTAGGGCCATGATTAGGTCATGTTCTACCTGTTCTGCGCGGCGTGGCTGGGATTGGGCTTCGTCTTCGCCCCTTGCCGGAGCTTTCCGGGTACCCTGGCTTCTGAGGCGGGTGAAAACATTGTTCGACACCGCTGGTCTTTCCAGGGGAGATTGCTTGCTTGGCTGCATTGTAAGCCAATTGACCTGTGGACCATCCCTTTTCGGCCATGAGGCCCTTGCCTTTGGAGGTTCCGGCGTCGTGGGTGGTCTTCTTGACCAGGGGTAGCTCTCCCTCGCCATCGAAGAAAAGACGCTTCTTGTTGAGGACGGCCATGACAGCCTTGGCATCCTCAGGTTTCTGGACCAGATTCCACCAATCGGGTGAGCCCATTGGGGTTGCTTGGTGAGTGTGGTGGGAGCTCTGAGAAGCTTCAACACCATCACGGGTGTCATTCTCATTCAAGATCACAACATTCCCTTGATTGATTGCCATTGTATGATGAGGTACATATTGATGGGTTTTCATAAGAATTGGATTAGTTCTTCAAGAAATTGTGTTTCCCACAGACGGCGCCAATTGTTGTAACTGGCTATAATTTGCCCTACTTAAACAATAATTAGGTGATGGTTAAGAGAAAATGACAATCAAAACAAAAGAGAATGACAAGTAATTGGTGACCCGGTTCATCCTTTGAATCAGACTACGTCCGGGGGCGTCCAAGCCAGGAGTTTGTGTAATAATATAATTGCCTAGATACTAAGGTGTTCAACCTTTTTCTACGTGACCTCACAGATCTATTTATACTTTTATCCCCGCCTCATGAGCGGGAGATTTACATAAGGAATTATGCTTAGTAGACGACTTTAATTCCGCAAGTCGCCCGCCGGCCTTGATTGGTCCGAGGTTGCCTCCTTGATGAGCGTCAGTCTCGGGGCGGTATTCCGGGGAGGACTTGGTGGCTTGCCGGGTGCATTCTTTAGTTGGATTTGTTTGACCGTTACCAATGCAGGTCACATCCTGAGCTGGATCTTCGCTATTGCAACTTCCGGTGTTTTGGGTAGGTCGCCATGCGACTTCTTGTAATCTGCGACTTGAATGTTTGCCCATTCGAGCGACCTTCTTACACCAGTGTTATCGAGGGGTGATTATCTTCAAACTTGCTATCCCTAGGCCGTGAGGGGGAGCAGGATAATCCGTGCTACAACACTCTCTTTTTCATCCAACTAAATACAAGAAAAGCACGTTTGCACCTAATTTATTTATTCCTTATTTTTTATTATGGAAAGTTCATTTTGTATATCCACAACTATCCTTTTTCGCACTTCATTTAATAAAATGGGCTCTTATTATATACAATGTTCTAATCAAATATTTTTATTTATGTCATGTTTTTTATTTTTATTCGCAGAGTTAAAATAATAATTTCTATTTAATTATCAAAAATTCTAACAAATTATCAAATTTTAGAAAATTCAAAGTGAAATGGTACTGAATATTATCAAAATTGAACTATAACATAAATGAAGCAGTCGGGTCGATAATAGCCATATTATAATCTAATCTAAAAATAAATACTTTTTTCAAAAGGTCCTTAAACTTTTTTTGGTCTTTTCAAAAAGCCTTTAAATTATGCTACCTCCATCTCAACTCTTTGTTTACAATTACTGTTTTCTCATGTTTTAATGAGCGAATTTTTTATTAGTATTTAAAATGATAAAGTAATTTTTAATGAGTCATATAATAGAGGAGAGATAGATCTATCATGCCCCTTTTTAAAAGTCACTTTATCATTTCAAATACTAATAAACAACTTCTCGCTAAAACGAGAGAAAAAAGGTGGTGTGAAGAAAGAGTTAGGATGGAGGGAGTATATTTTTGTTTCGTGAGGTTCCTGGTAACGAAAATTCATGGATTTTACTAAATCGCCTTAACGTTCTATTCCTATCCTAAAAAAGTTTTATTCTAACACCAAAATTAATTTTCAAACTACAGACATAAATGAGATAAGGAAAATGAGTTGAGTAGCATTTCCTCAATCAGTTACCCCATTACTCCCACCAAAAAAGAAAACTTCTTCTTCCTCCTCTATTTCTTCATTGTTTTCACTGGGATCTACTATTTCAACTTCATTATCAGCAAGTTGAATTGACAAATTGCACTCGGTAAGGTAAACAATCGATTCATCGACTCTCTGAGGATCATCATCTTGGTAGTAGTCTCGTTCTTAAGCAGTTTGGTTGCTCATTTTATTCATGTGTAGGAACATTAACTAATGTGTAGGAACTAACAAATTTGAAGGAACATTAACTAATTTTTTTAAGCACTCGGTAAGCAAGTTGAACTGACAAATATGTTTTCCTTTGTGTATAAGTAAGTTTTATATTCATGTGTAGGAACATTAACTAATTTTTTTATATTGGTTGGTTGCTCATTTTCTAGGTATGCGTCGTAGAAGAACTATATCTACGCGAGACATTCACCAAAAAGAAACAATGCTTGAAAGTTTTTTTAACAAAAAAAATTAAAGAAAATCAAACTCTAGAAGAACACTTTATATGCATGTTTGACATGTACATTTACTTGGAGTTTTTTGTTCGGAGATAGATTTTTCCATCGACTATAGGCCCTGAAATAGACACTCCTTGTGTTTGGGCTAATTCGCTAACACGTGAACTTCAAACTCTTTTTTGGGCTAATTACCAACATTCGATATTGTACCTACTGATCGTGATGTCATTATAAAAATGATTGTTGATGAAAGATGTAAACAAGCTTAACGGTCAGCATGTTTAAGAAATGGGGGACTTCATCAATCCAGTGTTCTTAATATGAGGAGTAAAATAAATAGTCGGATGAGAAATTCTCTGCTGACCCTTTTGCAAATGTTTTTCATAATGTTACTGCAGAAACTTTTAAAAATGAAAGTCCCTTGTGAGAAGTGACTTGTTTTACGTAAGGGGATGTCACTAGTTGTATTTTTATATGACTATTAGTTTTAGTAGTTTGTTTTATTAGACTTATGTTAGTCTCTTATAAAACTGCTTTTGTATGAAATGATTGTTGCTTTATTACATATATGTTGGATTTATGTTTTATAAAAGCTTGCTATTTCGTAATATGTAGTGGAATGTTTTAACTTTGAATTATGGATAATTGCTAAAACCTATGCAATTTTATATTTTGGAGATTGAGTCCAATTTTGAGGTGCATGATATGATTGATGATTTACGACTTTAAGTTATTTTTCGAAATCATATTTTGTGTTTGCAATCTTTGATGTCAAACTTGCTTTACGTAAAATTTTATAATACATGTGAACTTACATTTTTTTTTGAATCACTTCTTGCAAATACTAGACAAATGACATCAAAATCTATTATCACTGAGTTGAACAAAGACGAGAAACTAAATGGTGATAACTATGACACCTGGAGTTATAAGATCTGGTACGTCCTTGACGAACAAGATGTTTTAGACGCTATCAACTATGTGATGGAGGATCCTGGGTTGGAACCGGGTCTCAAGGGAGACGGGACCAAGAGACATACCTTGATTGGAAAAAGAAAAATTCCATAGCTCGAGAAATAATGGTCAGTTCGGTAATTGATGACATTGTAATAATTATAAGCCTATGAAGGCGGTGGATAAACAATCACAACGCAAGAGAAAACACAATGGAAAAAGAGATAAATAAAACTGGTTTTAGATGCCTCCAGATTCGGGTGAGCAGTCACACGATTTAAAGGGAACGACCTCGAGATCTTCTTATCACCAAACCCGTGTATTGGTAGCATTTTTTCTCTCAATCCTCTTTCTTACAGCCTCAGAAAACTGTAATGAAAACCACACTCTGTCACAAGGTCGAGTGCCCTTTAAATAGAACCATAGAGCCATAAATTTCGGAGGGATGACCATGATTTTCGGTAAAGAAGAAATGGGAAGAAATTGCCGCTCAATGGTAAGAAGGGAGATTGATGAGAGGCTGCACAATTCAAGGGTTTGATGATATTGTAAATGGCCAAAGTTACAATAATGGGTCGTCTGAGTTGGTTTGTGCTAAAGAAGTTAATTCCAATAATAGGGGTTAAGCATAAGGCCCAACATTTCTTCACCTCTTTGGTTCATTCCCGTTTTATCATCACACTCATCGATAATCTGAGGACTTAATTTCATCACTACCCGTAAAACCTGCACAAGAAACAAACATGTTAGTAGAACAGGTCCCAGCAAACCTGTACAACAAAACACACAAGTTAAATGCAGATTTTATACACTTTATGCACATAATAGAGGCAGTAATAAGTGTTGAAAAATATTGATCCTATCCCCAAACACACAACAAACAGATGTTATTAATCAATTGAATCGCAATTCAAAAGTCTCATGCAAGTCCTAAACTTATCCAGATTTTAACATTTTGTTCCCATGTCAAAAAGATTCTTTTCAGAAGCAATTTTCACAAGCTCAATTTGTGTCTTTTTCAATGATATCACGAATGAAATGAAATATAACATCAATATGCTTAGTTTTAAAATTAAAAATAGGATTTTTGCACAATTGAATGACAGATTGACTGTCAGAATACACAACTATTTTTTTTCTTCTTAAGAATACCAATTTCAGTGATAAGTCCTTTTAACCAGATAACCTCTTTTACAACTTTAGTGATAGCAACATACTCAGACTCAGTGGTGGACTGAGCAAAAACATGATGTAATTGAGATTTCCAACTAATACAAGAACCACACAAGGTAAAAACAAAAGAATTAGTTGATTTCCTATTATCTCGATCATTGGCATAATTTGAATCCACTTAGACAACTAAATTGACATCATTAGTTGATCTGAAAAATTTAAGACCAACATTTGTTGTACCTTCCAAATACCTTAGAAGTCATTTCATGGCCTCCCAATGAGTCTTACCTGTATTTGACATATATCGGCTCAAACAACTTATGCATAGGCAACATCAGGTCTAATACTCACTATTAAATACATAACAGACCCCACAACATTTGAATAAGGCACATTTTTCATAGCATCAATTTCAGAATCAGTATTGGGGCACTGATCCTTACTTAGCACAAAATGAGCAGCTTGAGGCACACTAACAAGTTTAGCAGAAGACATGGAAAATCTTTCTATCACTTTTTTCACATAAGAAACCTGATTTAACAACAAAGTATGCAACTTCCTATCTCTATCAATGTTCATGCCAAGATTTTTTTTTGCATTACCAAGATCCTTCATTTCAAAGTTCTCACATAAACTCTTTTGAATATGCTCAATAGCCTTTATGCTAGGACTTACTAAAAGCATATGATCCGCGTAAATGAGCAAAAAGAATGGAATATTGACATCATCTTTGAAGTATAAACAATTATCATAAGCACTTCTTTTGAAATTCAAAGACGTCATGCAAGAATCAAACCTCTTATTCCATTGTTTAGGAGACTAGTTTTAGGCCATAAAGAGATTTTTTAAGCAGGCAAACACGATTTGAGAATTTAGGATCAATAAAACCTTCAGGCTGCTTCATATATATATTTTTATCCCCACCATGCAAAAGAGCTGTCTTAACATCCATTTGTTTCAATGCGCAATTGAAATGGGCAATACAAGCAAGCATTATTGATGTTGCCACCGATGTTACAACATTGGTTACAACATCAGTATTGTCCTTTCTTCTTAACCACTAACACTTCTATGTTCAATGTTGTCTTTGATGTTGCTGACTACAGGTTGACGATCTACGTGATTCTGCAAGATTCCAGAAGGTTCCACAAGCTTCAAGAATCGAGTAGAAGGGACTAGATCATGCGACTGTTTTTTAGAGATCAGAGAAGACCCGCTATCTGGGAAGTTACAAAGATCATGGAAGAGTGGATTGAAGAGTTTCTAGATCCTTCAAGGAGGCTCCAGTAAAGCATACACGAAGTCTATAAATAGAAGACCTTGATGTTCATATCAAGCGCTGAACATTGCCATATATCGTGTGTTGTTTAGTCGAAGCAACAACCAAGCATCAACTGTAGAGTGCGTCAGTGCATCCAGAGTGATAAGGTCGTTGTTGTGGAGATATTTTACCATAGAGAGTAATTGTAGGGTTTACAATACCTCGAGTTGGTGCTAGATTTGTTTTGTGTGCAATGTTAGTCTTGGTGTTAGATAGTTTCATACACATGGAACAGGTCACCTTTGGTAGTGTAGAGATACACCTAGCCTTCAGACCATATGCTTGATCTTGTTTCAAGAGGATTCGATTTGTGAACCTCTTTGCATTCATTATTTTGATAAATAGTGATTTCGGCCATAAGGCATCACAATCTATATTGATATAGATTGTGCAAAGTCTTATTAATTTCGTGTGTTGTGTTTTTGAGTCTTCCGTTGTTTATGTCTTTTGAATGTTACTTTGAGTGTCACAACATTCAATATAACATTACTCTGATTTTACTAAACACAACCCCGTGAAACACACTTTCAAGCATAATTCTCACAATTGTAAATTTCACCACATGAGCAAATATTTCATTATAATCTACCCCCTCTTTTTGAGTAAATCCTAAGCTACTAACCTAGCTTTGTATCTGATTTTATCAACCTCATTCTTGATTTTAAACAACCATTTGAAATCAACAATTGAGCAATTAGCAGGTTTAGGAACAAGAATCCAAGTATTGTTAACATGCAAAGACTTCATTTCATCATTCATTGCATCAATCCATTCACTAGATTTATCAGATTTTAAAGCTTCCCTGTAGGTTTTAGGCTCATTATCATTTTACTCAAAAACTTGAAATGCATGAGTATCCATATAATAGTCATCAAATCTTAGGGGCCTCCTAACAGACCTTCTAGGTCTATTATTAAACTCATTTTCAACAATTTCATTTTCATGCTCATCTTCATTCTCATCATTATCAGTCTCAAGTTTGGGCACATCATGCTCCATCTCATTAGGAGTATTCTGAAAATTATGTAAACACGAAAAATCATGCTCATTAAAAGTAACATCTCTACTTATGTTAACCTTGTAACCATGTTCCAATAGACCACAATCTATAACCTTTCACACCATCAGGATAACCAAGAAAGACACACTTTTTAGCATGAGGTTCAAGTTTATCGAGTTTTTGATGAACAAAAGCAGCACAACCAAACACTTTGAGGTTAGACAAGTCAATTTTCTTACCATATAAAACCTGGTCAGGACATTTTCCATTCAAAGGCACAGAAGGGGATCTATTAATCAAATAAACAGCAGTCCAAATAACTTCACCCCAAAACTTTTTAGAAAGACCACAAGTAGCAAGCATGCTTCTAAGTCTTTCTATTATTGTACGATTCATTCTTTCCACAACCCCATTTTGTTGAGGGTTATAAGGAACAATATTATGCCTTTGAATACCAGATTTAGTACAGAAATCATTCATTTGAGCATTATAAAATTCCAAGCTATTATCAGTTCTAAGCACTTTGACTTTCTTACCAGTTTAGCTTTCAATAAGAGTTTTACAAGTACTGAATTTAGAAAACACGTTAGATTTATTTTTCATCAAAAACACCCAAACTTTTCTTGAGAAATCATAAACAAGAGACAAGAAATACAGATTTCCACTTTGAGTGGGCTCACTAGCAGGTCCCCATACATCACCATGTATATATTCAAGCACATCTTTGCATTTGAAAGTATTAGAGGAGGGAGAAATAGAAAATTTCACTTTATGTTGTTTGCCAAGAACATAAGCATCACAAAAAGGTAAATCAGAAATTTTATCAGCACCAAAAGGCCCTTCTTTTTGCAAAACTTCTAACCCTTTATTACTCATATGCCCCAACCATTTATGCCATAAAACAGTTTTGTCATCTCTAGACAAATTAGCAACATTAAGCACCTCAGGTTTAGCACAACTAACATAAAAATTATTCCTTTTCTCAGCTTCTAAAATGACAAGGTTTGCTTTTAAAACTTCATGCATCCCTTACCCCACTACCTTCCAACCCATCTTCTTCGAGTGCCGCACAAAATATAAGATTATTGCAAAGAGAAAGAACATATCTCACATTTTCCAGACTATAAACCACACAAGAATTGAAACTCAAAATAATACTACAGTACCAAGCACATCACACTTCTTTTCATTTGCCATAAAAACAAAACCATTTTAAACATTTTCAAAAGAAGTAAATAGTTCCTTAAAAGGAGTCATGTGATATGTGATATGTGCAACCAGAATCAATGAGTCATTCATGTTTGTTCGCCAAAAGAATGCACACCGTTCAAACTAGGTCCAGTAACCATCATAACGTCACCAGCATCTTCATAAACAACCACATTAGCTTGCTCATTATTAGTGTTGGTATTGGTATTCTACTTATTTTGTTGTTTTTTAGGACAATCCTTAATCATATGACCTGGATCCTGACAAAGAAAGCACTTTCTCTTGCTAATTTTAGCCTTAGACTTAGTACCATTGTCATTTTTTTTATCACCAAATTCATTTTTTAGGCTTCTTGTTCTGTTTTCTAGTTTTACTCTTATCTCTCACATGCATGACCTTACCTTTCACTCTACCATTTTGTATAAAATCTTGCTCTTTGCCTTTTAAACCATTCACAACAAATTCAAGATTGACATTATCCCTATTATACTTTATAGCATATTTAATATCATTGTATGAATAGGAATAACATTCAAGAGAACAACAACAGTGTTATCATATATGTGTTAATCACTAGTTTGTTTTATATCCTGAATAAGTTTGGTCAAAATATCAAGATTCTCTTCAATATCTTTGTTCATATCAAGTTTGAATCTAAAAAACTTTTCCAATAAGAACAATTTGCTAGGAAATGAAGTTTCAGTGTATAATTCAATTAATTTGTTTCACAAATCACGAGCACTTTCAATTGTACCAACTTTTCTTATCACACAGTCAGACAAATTTAGGATAATAACACTTAAAGCAAGTTCATTCATTTCACCTTTCTTATCAGCAGTTTCAGTAGGTGCATATGAATGATCAATAGATTTAAAAACCCATTGTTGGATCAAAACACATTTCATTTTCTTTTGCCAAATACTGAAATCTGATTTTCCATTGAACGAAGTCAGGTTAACAATAGTGGTAGAAGTTATGACAAAAAGGAAATATAACCAGAACCAAACAACTTTTCACAGCAGATAGTTTGTAAATCTAGAAAGAACACAAACTATAAATTTCAAGCAAATTAAACAAGGTATCAGACATTCATCAAACAAATAATACTAAGATTACAACAAGCAAATCCCAGCCTATTCCACTACAAGCGGTCTAAAAATACATAAATTAAACAACAGTTCAAGCCAATTTACCAAAGCGGAGCCCTACGCTAAGGGCTCCAATAACCACCTACGAGTTGCTTATAGTGATGTCTCATAGACAGAGCAACCTCGTCGCCTTTAAATACACTTAGCAACAACACTCAAATTTCCATGTACAGAGTATAACGTCAGCAGAATTTGTGCAAAAAATTAAAGCTTGGACACAATACATTAGTGGACAAAAATACATGATGTAAATAAAAAATATAAAAGAAAAAAAGAAAAATGATAAATTACCTTTTTCCTTACTAGTCTTTAAATGGAGAGAAAGGCAGAAGCGAGAGACAATGTTGCCTTCACATGGAGAGAGAAAGCAAGGCTGTATTGGTAGCACTCTTTCTCTCAATCCTCTTTCTTACAACCTAAAAAGACTGTAATAAAAACCACACCTTGTCACAAGGTCGAGCACCCTTTAAATAGAACCATAGAGCCGGAAATTTCGGAGTGATGGCCATGATTTCCGGTACAGAAGAAATGAGAAGAAATCGTTGCTCAACGGTAAGAAGAGAAATTGATGAGAGGCTGCACAATTCAAGGGTTTGATGATATTGTAAATGGGCCAAAGTCACAACAATGGGCCGTCTGAGTTGGTTTGGGCCAATGAGGTCAATTCTAATAAAAGG
Organism: Stenogyne calaminthoides; assembly: GCA_037126765.1. Classification (NCBI taxonomy): domain Eukaryota; kingdom Viridiplantae; phylum Streptophyta; class Magnoliopsida; order Lamiales; family Lamiaceae; genus Stenogyne; species Stenogyne calaminthoides. The sequence continues at coordinate 98,481 of JBBCBC010000143.1, forward strand.
GGTTAAGCATAAGGCCCAACATACATGATTCACGAGTGTGAACAACATCCAACTGCTCATGATATCTTGGTATATCTGAGGGAGAAGTATGGATGTACATTAGTTAACGGTTTGAGGCAACTCACTATTAAGTTCGACACTTAAAAGAGTCGATCATATTATTACACAACATATCTGAGAAATGTCTAATATGATCAGGGAACTTAAACTAGCAGTCATATTCTCTCTGACGAACAACAAATTCAAGCTCTTATCCGGTCACTTCCCGATAAGTGGGAACACTTGAAGGTCAACTTGACCCATAACGAAAGTATCAAGACTTTTGTTGATGCAGCTCGACATATTGAGCTAGAAGATGAAATAATTGGAGTTGCTAAGTCATCATCTAGTATTCACCTCAATGAATCCTGTTCAAAACAAGCTTCGGGCTTTAAACGAAAGAAAAACTGGAAGAAAGGGAAGAAAGGTAAGCCACCTCAGACTGGAAATCCTCCCAACAATCCTGCTAACAATCCTGGTGGAAAGATGAAAAAAAAAAAGATTAAGAAAAAGAAAGATAAGAGCAAGATGACTTGTTATAATTGTTATAAGTTTGACCACTTTGCTCAAGAATGCCCTGAGCCCAAGAGGGACAAGGTAATTCTTTCTAATTCTAATTTGAGTATAGTAAATATCTCAAGTGTTGTTTTATTAACTGAATCTTATCATTTGTGGATTATAGTCTCCGAGGCAACATACCACGTAACTCGAGACAGAGGAGCATATGTAGATTTCTGTCCTGTTTCAAAATGAACGAGATGGATCTGTTAGTGTTAGTGTCCTAGAGACAATCCTTTGTAATGACATAATATTAAGATAATATTCAGTGTTGGTTTAATATTATTGTTTATTTAATATTAAATGTATGGCATTACACTTATTAGAATATTATGTTTGATTATTTGCATTTGTTCTTATCTGTGTTCCCTTGAATATTTGTTGTCGTTGAGGTTGTGAGAACTCAGATGACTTAAGCATAATTCTCAAATAGCCTCGATCAAGGATCATCAAGAATGGGATATTGATGACGCAATGAAGATTTGTGTGCAATCTTCATCATACTCTTAGAGAGTGTAGTAAGATCTCACTTACTACGAGATACTAGGTATCTCATGATGGATGCACAAATAACTTAGACGGTATTGGTATACCCATACGAGCAACCATTTGATAAAGTTCCACTATATGTGTCTACGGATGTCTCGGTTAGTGGGAGCGATGCGATACTACTTTGACTAGAGGTCAATACGCACGACATGTATGGAGTGATGAACTTTGACCATGACCAACGCTTGCACCCTTCCATAGGTAGATATGGATTGGATTGAGTTCATCACGAAGTGCATGTGCGTGGTAGTTGAGCCAAGTATAGGATTCATTCCTCAAAGTGGATTTAGAGAGAATACTCACCTTCTCATCAAAAGTGGATTTAGAGAGAATACTCACCTTCTCATCATAATTGGATCAAAGTCATTGGCCAA
>JBBCBC010000236.1:0-58423 GCA_037126765.1 Stenogyne calaminthoides
TGTTGATGCTGCCCAAGATTCATGCCCTGATATTTGCAAAAGAACATTGCTGTCCAACAGCTTGTGCCTTCTAAAGGAACACCAAATCTTAGATTGCATCTTTACAACTTTAACCAAGTTGATTACCTATTCTTGGATTTCTTACTTCCTAATTACTAATGTATTTCACACTGGTTTTTATCCAATAAAAGGAAATGAAAATGGTTGCATATTTTACTGCTATATTCTTGACTTACGTTTAAAATTATTTGTCAACTACTCAAGTATCTAATATAGTAAAAAGATTTTCTTGGGAAATAATTAGGAAAAAGAATGTATTATGCGTCGTTTGGTAATTAATATGAGAATCTAAGAAAAAAAAAAAAAAAAAAAAGACGATGTAATAACTTTAGGAACAATCAATTATGATTAAATGAAAATCCCCTAATGAAACTAGGCAAATTTGATCCATTGCGGGGAAGAATGTATTCTAGCGGACGTGAGATGATGATGAGGCTTAGGTTCATACCCAGTTCAGTAGATTTAATAATTTGATCTCGAGACTTCTTGAATATTGCAAATTTGTCATCATACAAAGACAAATACTACTGTGAATTAATTTTTTTTAAGCGTGAAAATTATCGATTTCGTTATGTTTTTTTTTGTTTGTCATCTCTAACAAGTATATCCCCAGCAGACAAAGGCAATTTCATTTCAAACCAACAAAATTAATTAGCAATGTCAAAAAAGAATCACGGTTGGCAACCGATCAAAAATAATAATAATAATAACAATAATAATAATAATAATAAATCATGGCTGGCAAAATATCGGATCAACCGTATATTTAAGGTTACATGGTAACATAAAAAAGCCTGGCAAAATCAATTCCTATCGGAAAAATATTAAACCAAGGACAAACATAATCTAAACCATGTACTTCGACCCAATGATTTTCTCTTTGTACACGGCCAACCATAATCTAAACCATGTACTTATAAAGAAAAAAAAAAATATATGACAAGACCAAACATAATCTAAACCATGTACTTGTGAAACAAAAACTTATAGTGGAATCTGCATCAATGAAAACATAATCTAAACCATGTACTTGCGAAGACAAACTTGTATGAAGAAGTCTCATCATGAGATAGGGTTCTAAACCATGTATTTGAGAAGACAAAAACTTGTATGAAAATGCACAAAGGGTGAGGCGAGAATATAAACAAGCAAAGTAACATTCATCTTTCAAAAATGTTAAAGTTTAATGCCCAAATTATTATCTTCCGTATCGCAAAAAGCAATACCAAATACAGCATTATATCAAGAATGTAAATATATTAGGGGCAAAAAAATGCATTCTCAAAACATTAATTATATGCCCCAAGATAATGCAATAGCCTGCCAATTTGTAAACGCCCTCCCATGGCGCAAAAGGCACAACATTAAATACATGAAGCAATTAGGAAAGCAAATAAACAACTAAGCTTACAAACCGAAAAACAAATGAGCAATTTATTTGAATAAATTCATAATTATTACAAAATAACAAAAAAATAGCCAAAGTTAAGTCGAGCAATATAATATTGCCCGTGGAGTAAAGTGACTTGTCTAACAACTACAAACTTACAGTGGATGGAAATATAATTTAAATATATTTCTTTTGGACTCTTATTTACAACCATCTTGACAGAATTTTTGTGCCAAGATTACCCTCTCCTTCTCTACAGCTAGAAGCCCAGCAATTGATCACCTGAAAAAGATTATATATCAATTCAGTTCTCAAGTCATGGACTAAGGGTGGCCATCCAATTTTTAAAAGATTGAAGGACCAAATTTAAGCCCTAACACATTATCTTCTGTATTGGTCATGGAAAGTCACGTGATGAACTTATTAAGAAAGTTTGGGCGACAATGCATGTAATGATTTCTCTCTCATATTATCTGCTGAGCATACACATACTCTAAAAAAAAATTTTCAGTTTTAAGAAAAATCACAGGTCACCTCACAAAATGTACCCAGAAATAATAAGAGCAGAAAGAAAACTGGGAAAAATGGAAAAAAAGAACAACACAAGTTGAAAAATGAGGAAAGTGTATTTGGTTGTGGGTGAATCAAAAGGAAGAGTGGGCGTATTTAGACATTCATTGATATTCTCTTTTTATTAATGCAAAATGGTATATTATTAGTCTTCTCCTCAAAGGGTATTTTTTGGCTATAAAAAACCGGCAGGTGCACAAATATTAGGGTATGTTTGTTTTAGCGACTTATCGTGACGGATTTTGGACTTTACAATGTCAAATTCCCATTTGTTTTGAAATTTAAAGTAAGGATCTTGACATCCTAGTAATCCTACTCTATTTCATCACCCTACTACTCTACTTTTATTCTCTCAATACCTCACATCATCTACTTTTTATTCTCCAAATACACTCAAAATAATATAATATACATCAATCAATTTTTTCTTCATCCCTGCAAAAAAAATCCCACAACATACATCTTAACTATTCATCAAGATTTTAAAATTATAGGACTTCAATGTCCAGGATTTCCCCCGCCCATTATAATCCCAAAACAAACATACCCCCCAGGCCTTTATCCACTGGGACATCCACATTTTTTTTTCTAATATGTTTTTCCAAGTATTATTAGGAATCTTTGGCTCATCCACCCCCCCACCCCCCCCCCCACACACACACAACAATTGAAGTACCAATTACCAACCTTGCACATTCAGAACATCTAAAACATGACCTCTTTTTTTTTTTTTTTTGAAAGGGCTAAAATATGACCTTTAAGATACATAAACAACTGACCTTAAATATGTCAGCAATTAAGAGAAAGAGCAGTAGGGGGCCCTTATTAATGTAGCTTCCTCATAACCATGATCCATCGCCATCTTCTTGAAAATAGAGGCAGAATTGAAATGACAGCTCACGACAAGTCAAAAGATCCTTGTCCTTCACTAATAAGCGTGAAAATTTTTTTTTTTGTGCATAATTTCCTAAGAAAAACCAGAATCAGCACTCTAAGTGCATTTACTATAAACAATACACTCCACAAGCAACAGACAGCACACATAGTTACATATATAGCATATATAAGCATTTTTCATTAATGCCCACAGAACACAGATGAGCTTGAAGAGGGGTGGGGAGGAGAGAAAATCCTATTCTAGCCTAACCTTTGAGGAGTATGGTGGAAGCTTTAAATGTAATTTACAGGTCATCACACTAGGTAAATCTTCATCGCCCGACTCAAGATGGTCCAGAACCATTATTTTGTGGGCGTTCATGCTTCGAAGAATGCTGATGAAATAATGAGCAAGCATTTAATGGAATATTTATAAAGAGGATATATTCATCAAACAAAACCAGCTAAGTACCTTTCTAACAATTGTCAACTTGGGATGTAGCACAGCCAGACCACCTGGTGGAAGTCTAGGAGCACCAGTAACAAACTGAACAAGCGAAAGCGTTGCTGATCTGGGGGTAAACTCACCCATAATCTCCAGAAGCTGATTGCATAACAAAGTACAAGTTAAGTATATGAAAGTACAAAAATGTAAGTCTGAGAACTCAAGAACTCAAATGATTTCCACAGTCTAGACTCTGGGGTTTCACATAAACAAAGCTCACATACATAGATAATAGCAGGACTTTTTGGAAGTATATCCATGATCAAACTTAATGTGATCTGCAAGCGTCTCAGCCTGCAATATAAGAAAAAAAAGAGTATATAATAAACAAAGGCAAATACAGGAATCCAAGGTTATCTGGAAACAAAAGAAAGTATAAATTACCTTCCATAGCTCTCTCGACCACAGAGTAGATAGTCAACTCAATTGGAGTAAATATTTGTAGTGATCGATATCAAACACCTAAAAACCACAAATCATTTGCATTAATTTTTTTTTAATTGTGAAAACAATGAAGATTAAACTACATAAATGAATCAGTGGATCCCCCCGAAGTGGAATAGCTCAAAGTGGTTTATAGTACCACTACCTATGCCGTGGTCATGGGTTGAGTCACCATTGCCCCTCCAAAAAAAAAAAAAAGTAGGCAACAATTCTGGCAACTGTTTGTATTATGTACTTGGAACATATTTGACATCAAAAGTAGATGAAGATTGATAAGATAGATAACCTGATTAAATCCAGATCTAAATGCTTCCATTTGTGCATGATCCCTGTCCCTACAATGGCGTCAACCACAAAGGGGTACATATTCTTCCAAACTACTCAAGTCCACCTGTGTATTTCAGCAGGTAACAGTTAAAGAACAGTGAATAAGGAAAAAATAGTGCATGGCTGGAGAGGAAAAAAAGCCAATGAGGAAGGGCGTTGCATACAATTTAGTTGCCTGGTTTCAAAAATATATTCTGGGTAGCCTGGCACAGAAATCCAAACAAAGATCTTCAATTGAGGCTCACGGAAACATAATTCTTCACGTTATAGCTTCCCATGGATTCCAAATATTGTTTTAAGTACAATTGCTTGCAATTCTTGCAAAGTGGTCCCAAGTTCCATATCAAAGATAAAATATCATGCAAATCCAGCTCCTGCAAAGTAACAAATCAAAAGCGTAATCAACAAACACAGTCCTGAAAACTTCCAGAGAGGAGCACATCATTGATAAAAAGAACAGTACAAGTACACATACGTGACCAAGGACAAGCTTATAAAGGCAATTGAAAACGGTAAATCCAGAAGCCTCCCATCTTGGAAGCTTTAGCCATTACTCGTCCAAGTAATCGATAGTGCTCAATGGCTTTAGAAAACTGGCTACCTTCAGAAGTGTCAGCATTCAGGCCAGGGCGAGGAAACAAGCCAAGTGGAACATGAATGATATCTTTATCTCTTCCAGCTGCAGAAGACTCGGGAGGTCCCATTACATCAATATCCATAGAGGGCCCATTTGATGATGAACCTGACCTCACATTCCCTAATCAACTTTCTGAAGCTCGTGACTTAAAAAGTGTAGAACTCCAAAGTTGGCCCCCAATCCTGTGCCAACCTCACCAAAATATTCAACTTCAAGAACAGCTTTTTGACTAGAATACATCTCCATAACTTTTGCAGCAGAATCTAATATTTTGTTCCTGGAAACACGAACTTTCTGGCTGTAATCTCCCGACCCTTACCTCTCTTTCACCCATGGATCCATGGCCATCAGCACCTTGTTTGCTGCTGGAGCCCGATACAATGCGTGACAATCAAGCGCGTTGAATAGAAATACTGGCGCTTGAGTCTCAAAAAGAAGCAAAGCGGGCATGCTTTAGTGAGTTAGTAGCACCATGATGGAAGAGACCCACTACAGAGTGCAAAAGCATCCTGAATTTGTCGAGCAAGTTTTGGTGTAAGCTTACCACTAACAAAATCCTCAGGAGAAACTTTAACTCCATTGAGATAAGTTCATTTAGACTTGAAACTTTCCCCTCAGCATACTTGTCCATCACTTGCTGGGCCCATAAGCGTGGAGCAAGCTGATTTAACCCTTCAGAACAACGTAACAATGCTAATATGTTATAGGTTGGATTACTTCGTTCAAGTCACAAGGAAGTTCCCTTGTAAAATGCTATCTAGCGATACATGATGAGCTGCTGATGTATCAGAGCCAGAATTACTTAGAAAAATTGGCTGCTTGAACTTAGATGGTGTTACACCCCAACTGAAGACCGCTCAGATTGACCATCTGCTCTTTGATAAGTAATGGTGTAGATATCTGACCAAGCCTGCTTCCATCACTAGAAACAAGATCACTACCAGCAAGCCTGTCACTTCGTCATCCTCATCAGAACAAGCTGTCTTTGGATTGCCATATATATGGTCAGGTGTCTATTTAGCTGCCTCCCCCCTGCAGTAAATATTAATCTCGGTGAATCCTTAGAGCCAAATACAGGGCGTCCGCTGCGGTCTCTGCTCTCCCTCACACCTCTACTATTACCAGATGCAAGTCCAGCCATTGCAGCAGCTGCAAAGAGACATTGCTCCCCTTGAACCAAATGAAGTACCACTCCGAAACTCTGCAGAGCCTCTGCTGCTAGAACTACAAGTAGGGTTGTTCTGCTTTAGGGGACAGGACTGTCTTGACAGAATGCCCAATTTAACATCATGCACTTTGTCTGGCATGCACCAAATTGGGCGTATCATCTCCCAGTACCTGCCAACAATGAGCAGATCAAGATTTCAGAATGGTGTGATAATCAGATAAATATGCAAACTCATGCATGTGAATTTTCCATAGAAAAAATAACTTCGTCCCAAAGCGAGCCTTTCCTACCAGTTCTTGGAACTATAGGACATCTCGTATATTTTGTTATACTGCACCCCTCTAATACTGGCCAATCCATGAAATACATATTTCATTACATTTTGGATTTACATGATGCCATAACTGCCCTGAAAGATGTGATTTTATTCTACAGAGCATACAAGAAATCCGCCCGTCATGTGTAGAAACAGAAATTTTCTAATAAATACCTACCAATAAGTCCTCCAGACTATGAAGACAGACCAATCACAAGAAAATATATTTGTCCAGCGAAAAAATTTCAGGCGGATCATTGTTACAGTATATGAGATAATAAGGAAACATACATCATCATTGTCATAAATCGTCATCGTCATCGATATATCATCATCTTCTATCACTAGGCCCTCATAGATTTCTACAGGCGAAATATCAGTTCATCATCCTGCAACTTACAAAAACATTGCTCAATATGTAAGAGTTCAGATATGGAATAGGAAGAGAGTACATATCAGATACTCGGCAAGTAACTCAACATAAACATGGTAAAAGGGTGGACAGGATTGGGATTTTATGGGGGTTGCGGGTTGGGGGCTATCCGTCTCAATGATTATCAATCTATAAAGTATTTTGATTCAATGATTGTTAAATTGTTTATATCAGTGAGCTGGTAAACTAGCTGCATAAGAGGAATCAAGCTTAAGAAGCAATATGCAATGTGTGCATGAACACTCTCTCTCATATATAGTATATACAGACACACACAAGTTCAAAAGGTAAAGAATGAATGCAAGAAAATAAATTCACATATCAAAGAAGCTAACAAAAATGATTTTTTTTGCTAGCACAGGAGACCATAAACCAAAAGTGAACTCTTGCATATCATACAGGCTGAATTATCAGAAAGTATGAATGTGCAGCCACAAGAACACATAACAACCTAGCTTAAGCCTCATTAGAAATTAGAAATATTGCACCAACGTCAAGTAGTTTGAATTGTGAACCAGAAGCAAGAACCATTTCAAACTATGCAAACCAACTACTTGTTTTAGAGCATAAATAAACCCGGTCTTCAAATCTGCAAAGCCCTGATGAATTAAGAAATATACCTCCAGAGCTAGTGTCCCCCCTCCACTGGTTTCATTTCATTATCTTTGTCCACAGCTGCTCTTCTTCTGCGGGCAGCATTTCTGAATCTCTGGACCCCTTCCTCTTCTTGGTTATGCTTCCTTTTCTTTTCCCTTGGCCTTTAATGAGCTTGAACTTTTTTCTGCTGAAGCATCTTTTTTGGTTGCATCACCAACATTAACAGATGATCTAGAAGCGTGTTGAATGTAAATCGACCAGCAGAAGCAGGAGTTGAGGAGGCAGATGGCGGCAATGCCTGTGCCTAGAAAGTTGGTGCCAGACTCAGAGTTCCCAGCAGATATTGGAGGAATTTGGCCGAATCACTTCTTTGAACCCTAGGCCACAGGAAGTCCTCAACAGCAGCCAAGCTTGCTAATGGATCAATCAGCACAACATTTGGCCGAGTAGTCACGAAGATTTTTCTCGATGCCGACAAAGGCGTGAAAAGCAGAATAGCTGCGACAGAGCACCTGAACCAGAAGGAAGGCGAGCATTTCCACCAGATGATACGTGAAGAGTGGCTCAGCACAACAGGAAGCGTTCTAATGAGGACAGAGCATTTTGAAGTTTTTTTTTGAACCAGAAGGCCCATAGGTACTAGATTACTTTCACCAGCAGCTAGAAGGAAAGCAACAGAAAACAAAATACATGTATCTTCTGATTGCTTGTTCTCGAAGCTTATAAAGATTTACTTCAGACATTCTTTCCTTGGAGAAATAACCACATGTGAAGTAGTTAAGTAAGGAGGCAACAACTCCACTACCAATAAACTCAGCGTTGACACACGTCATCCTGCTAAGCTCCAGCAACATCTCAGTTATAACCTCAACCAGTTGTTCCTCTTTACCAGAAGAAATTTCCAGCAGGCCGAGGGCAAAAGCCTTCGATTTTTTTAATTTGGTCTTATGATCATCAGTCACTGTGTTCAACTTCATGCAAAAGATTCTTCAAGCGGATTAGATCATCTGTAGCAGCAGGTTCACAAGCCTCTGGATCTGAAGGAAAATATTTTTCTTTAAAAGTTTTGCATGCACTAACTGCTGCCGGAACTTGAATTAACAGTTGGAATTTCAACTGAATTTGAATCGTAACAACACCGGAATGGAGCTTTTAGAATCATCATAGGGATTTGCATCAGAACTAAATTTCCACCTCAAGTAAATCGATTCCTTCTAGGCGTGTTGATCCAGAAATAGAATCATTATCTTTGCTCGTTTGCAGAAGGTTGTGAAGTACTAGTAGAAACCTGTCAGTATCAATGTGTCCACAGCATGCACTACACCCTCCCTCACAAACATTTTTAGAGAAAGTACCAGGAAGCTTTTCCATCAATATTTCAGCTATTTGAAGGGCAGGCACTAGAACTTGAGGATCTTTCAGGCTAAAACCCCAGCTAGAAACTAAACAATGAAAATAGTAAAAGTATATTTCTAGTGGCTGACCAGTCAAACAGCATGTCCTAAAGATGAATTAAAGTGATATACCTTGAGATGTTAGTGTCTTTTATCAAAAGACTGAATCATTTCCGCTGGACTGAAAATACATGAGCTTTCCTATAACTGACAGACACTTGTGGCGAACAGGGCCATTGACACTGGAACCATAAATCTGCAACCAAGCGAACAAGTAAGATTCATGTATGTTGGCACCATGGAGCAATTATGCAGTATTATCCGAACTAACCTGGACCAGAACAGGAAGCATATCCATTCCAAATTGCTGTAGAAGTTCAGGCTGATCATTCAAGAGTTTCTCACGTGCTGGCGCCTCTTGCACATTACCATTTGATTCATCGACTTGCCAGAGCTGCTTGCATTGCCCTTCTTGGGAAGAAGCTTTTTTATGAAGAAACTACTGCTGGCTGGGAGAGAGATAGTTAGTTGAGGAAGTGGAGGAAAGCTCATTTGCAAGGTTCACAATCTCAAAAATCTGATGACATTGAAAGTAATATATTTGAGAAGATTTATCAGAGCAAACAAAATCGAATTATATTTTGATTCCCTCCAAATCTAGGGACTTTATTTACACAAGGAAAATCTCTGTAAGAAGGGGTTGGGGAAGAGATTGTCCAAGAAAATATATTTGAGCATAAAAGCTAAACTGAAGGTTAGTAAAAGGTCATAAAAGCAAAAGGCAGAAAACATGTACATAAGAGGCAAGCTGAGAAATGGCTCATACCTGCTCAGGGGTCTGCTGCTTAAAGCAGGGTGAAACAGACATGCCAGAACCAAAAGCCAGACCCTGATAAAATATCCTTCAGTATGCCACTAATTCCAAGGAGAAGCAGGGACTTTGCCCTAGTGGAGAACCACTTGCACAAGTGGAAAGAAGCGGATTAATCCCTGCAAGCAGGTAGAGAGTCATACTGCAGGCCCCTCAAACAATAATTAATAAAAACATGCAATTGAAATTACCGTATAAGTAGAAGTACTGAGGGAAGCCTGACCACCTCCAGAATTGCTGGATGAAATCAGTGAGGCAGCTTAGCGTGACAAGACCCCGTGATTGCAGAGTTCATCAAGTTTCTCGGAGATGAAGCAAATGACTCAAGCAATTCGTGTCAAGCAAATAGATGCAGATTCTAAAACCTGTAAATCACACATAATTAATGTCAGTAGTAAAGCCGAAAAAGGAACCTATTAGTATGTTTACCTTACCAATGGAACTATATCTAACCTTGGCATCATGATATTGTAGGAGATTTGTCAACAATGGAACAGCTTCCATCACAAATCAGCTGCATCTGAAGGTAACTTCTTGCACATGTTTGCGGCAGTCGATAAGGCCACTCTCTGACAGAGCATTAAACAAAACAATGTTTTCTAAGTAAAAATAAAATGAAAACATAAAAAACTAAAAAGCACTGGAATTCACAGACATATGTGCCATACAATTGTCCACACTATTTACACCTGGACCCCAGTGGAGAAAGAAGTCGAGATATGAAAGCACAGCCATAAGTGCACCAGCCCGCAAGCAAGCAGTTGGATGCTCTAGGGATATCTTTTCAGGGCTTGCAATGGCTATTTCCAAAACAACTCAATAGTCATATAATACAGTAAAAACAATACCAGATTATCTTAAAGTCTACATCTTTAGTGTATAACAAAATAAACACGAAGCAATACCAGGATTGCTCAAAAGGCTATATGATGCATAACATAATAAACAAAAAATTACAAATAATACAGATAGATATCTGCCAACTCAATTGAGATTCAGAAAACGTTACAAACGTCCATAATTTTTGAAAAAAGAATACCTGTTCAGCCAAGTCCATATACTCAATAGTCAGTAGTCTAGCAACAAAGCAAGACACAGCACCATAATGCACAACCGCAGCACATGAGGGAGGGCAATACATCAACCAGGTGCGTCAGCGCCCTGGCAACAAACATGATATCAGGGATTACTTTCATGGTTAAGCAATCCCACCAGCACCGGAACAAAAGAATCCACTGAAAAAGTACTCAGAGACTCCTCTGTCCCTATTGAAAAGCATATCACAAAGCTGTGTTAATCCCTCCACTTGTTTTCCTTCCTCACCATCAGCTCTCAACCCAGACAAAATCTTTTCAGCCTGCCGCTCTGATGAAGACGAAAGCTGAACCTATTGCGGAACTTGGAAGCAAGTCATCCAATCAGCACCTTCCTTGGCAAACCCTGAAGAGCACTACTGGCAGAAGTCAAATTCTGGTGCAGCATCCCAACTCCGCCGTCGCTGTCATTATCATCGTCATCCCCATCGTAGGAATCAATGTTCAGTAGCTCCTCTCTCTGTTTCTCTATGCCTGTGTTCTGGCTCTTTTTCTTTACCCTTATCCGGGTGTGTTGTTGTCTTTGTCCAAGTTTTGATTGGCGCTAGGGTTTTGCCACAGCGGCCTGGGGTGGTAGAGGCAGAGGCGGTTGATGGTTCTGAATTGGGATCCATGGAGGTTGATCGAGTGGCGTGGCGAGTGCGAGTGGGGATCGAGGGGGTATTGGCGGCTGCAGAGGTAGGGGCGGAGGCGAGAGCGTTTGTTGGCGCGTGTGGGGCCCGATAACGCTGCTGAGGTGGATGCCTCCGCCCGCTTCCGGCTCCGAGTTTCCATACAAGAACCCTACAAAACCAGCTATTCAATTCGCCGATTAATCGGCGACCAACTCTCTCCCGATCCCCAATCCCTATCATCTCACAATCAGAACCTGGAAAACCCTAATCAAAATCAAGAAGCAAATCCTACCCAATCCAACTGAATCAGGAACGCGAATCAATACGATAACCTCAGGAATAGATACTAATTGAAATCAAGATGTTCTAACCGATGAAAAAAAAAGGCAAAATTAGAGACGATGAAACTTTGGGAGAGAGGAGAGGAGAAAGTAAGGAGTGAGATAAAAAGATCAAATATAAATAGAAAAATAAATTAAGACAAACCCTAATCGCATTGTTTTATTTAATTTATTCTTAATAAATAAATAGAAAAAAAAATTCCCAAAGACGGTTCTGCTGAGGTCGGTTTGCTAAGAATTTAAAATAATTTTTTAAAAAAAAATAAAAAACGAAAATCACTCGTTATCCTCCTCTAAAATATTTTTCACCGACCTTTAATTTAAAATCCATATTTATAAAATAGTAGAAATTGGTCTAAATTAAAAAGAAAAAAAAAAAAACTGTCAAAAATAATTGTTAAATTAAAAAAAAAATCTTTGACATAAATATTAATATTAGTGAATTGAGAAAAAGATATTTGAAATAAATATTAACAAATAATGATGAATAATTATATTTTAATTAGATATATATATTATTGAGATCTTATTATTTAAATTTAAGAAATATTAAATTAAGAAAAGATCTTTGAAAATATTATTCTTGAATAATAGCTTCGTATGAGGCGGTGCCAAATCGTAGAGGAGCGGTGTCTATTTTAAATGAAATTCTGAATTTTCAAAGTTGTTAAAAGCGTCGATGTTCAGCGTATGTCGTCTGCAAAGTGAGATCGTCGTCTAAATGTAAGTGTGTCTCTTAATGAATTGAGAAAAAGCTTTGGAGTAAATATTAACAAATAATAATGAATAATTATTAGGATTCTATTTTGATACTTATTATTTAGATCTCGTTTTTTAGCTTTAGAAAATATAATCAACTAATTACATAAATAATCATCTTATTTAATAAGTTCATAAATTAAAATAAAAGCGATTTTTATTAGTTTTAAAATTTAGGTGGGTTTACTATTTATTATATAAAATAATAGCTTCGAAATAGGAGCCAGATGTCTAGCCAGATGAATCAACATACACTTATAATATTAAAAGCGACAATGTTAAAATTATCTTTAAAATCTCGTAAGTATGCATGCCAGCATGATGTCTTTCCCCATATAAATATAGATTTAGATTTATACATATGTATGTGTAAAACTTTTCTAAAATTGATTCTGTCTAATAACAAATATTATATTCAAATATATTATGGGTGATTATATGAACTAATAAATAAATTAACGTTGAGTAGGTCTCTAGCGTTGTTTCGTTTAAATTAGTTGTGGTTTACGAAACGTATGACTCTTGATTATCACGATTAATGTCGTGTTATAATATAAATCACGTTTTTAATTATCACGATTAATACCCCTATTTGTCCATGAATTCGATGTTATGAATAATATAATTTATGTAGTAAATAGAAAATCCGTAAGTTATCGCAACTAATAATATAAGTTTCACGTATTTTTGTGTGAAACTTGTACATCTATGTTTTTGTCATTAGCATTGATATTTAATTTTGAGGGTTCGATTCTTGTTAAAACACCATTTTTAAATTGGTATTTTTCTTTTTATTAAATTTTAATCGTTACAAAAATCACGGTGGTTTTGTCAAGTGTCATACACCAAACAAAGTGAAATATTAATTATGGAACATGTGATCTCATTCTCTAATTTCGGATCCATAAAGTATATAAATCTTTACATACTAGAAACCAGGATAAGTATTGATAATAAAATAAAATAAAATATGGAGTATATAATAAAAGAAAATATAATAAAAATTAATTCATTATCTACAATTGGCACGGCCTAAAAATACCTAGTGCAGCCCACTTTGATAATTACTCAGCCCATTAAGTTAAACTACTTTCGTAGCCATCGGCAGCCACCAATTCCTTAGTTAAAAACAAAAGCAGAACGATTTATTGTAAATTCTCTATTCAAATATCACTGTTGTATACTTAAAATATAATTATTATGTATATAGTTTATTGAGTTTTTTGACATTGTTGTGAAATCTTCGTATATATAAACTACGATATTAGAAAAAAAAGAGTTCACAAAATATAATCACTAAACCTATTCAGCGAAAAAGAATATCAATAAATTTCGATAAATAACACATCGATATAAAATTTGTTTTAAATTCAAAGTTTATATATTAAAATTTTTGTTATTAAATTTTCATATTTTTTTTATCTATATCTATATATTCATTCATATTTCCACAAATTTGAGATTTCGTTGTTTCGATAATATTTTCAACCTCAGAACTCATTGTTCCAATTTCATGGGCCATTATTTAGAAAATATGATTCTGAAAAGCCCGTTTTCTCTAGAACTTTAAAGACCCTGGATAGCTATATTTGGGCTTACCATAGAGTCATATACCGTTGATCCACAAACACGATTATGTAGTTTATCGGTGTGGAACAAATAAATACCGATTTATAACATGTAGTGTAAATTAAATAAAACTTTAAATTTTTTATATATTTTGAAAATTATTTATTACTTGTCTTTATACCCGAAACGTTTATATGTATATTGAAAATGTGAATTATCATATTTTTCTTTATTTTTTTACCCTTTCTCCCTAAAAATCAACATTTTATTTATAAGTGTTGAAAAAATAATAGTGGTGTGCGATTGAACATGATGCACATAATACTTTGTTTAAAGAGACGGAGCGTTCGTATGAGATAGTTTTTATCGTGATATAGGGTATAATCTATTTGAAATATCTCATTCTTCAAATATTAGGCGTTGTCTGTGATTTATGTTTAACTTCTTATAGGGTATGTAAATACAAGTATTTATGTAATTATAAGTATATATATATAAAAAAATTGAATTCGAGGGAGCCCGGTGACCCCACAGGGACAAAATGGTCAGATCCTGAATTTATACTTTATACCCACATTTTTATAAGCGGATCCCAAGATACAAAAAAAGTAAAAAACAATAACTCCTCGCTCAAAATCAGGAGAAAACACATAGCTTTCATTTTTTGATCATCTCATAAGACTGCATCAAAAATAAACTTATAACCTTACAACACACACTTATTACCCCTCATACATCTTAATACAGCATGATTTTTTGTCTACTGTAGTTAAAGTTTGGCCTTGAGTCTTCGGAACGGAGGGAGTAGTTGATTTGGTTCTAGCATTTACCTCATCATTACTCGACGGTCGTTAAAATAAAGATCTGGATACTCTTCATAACAAATAAATGTGAATACATGTTTCAGCTAAAATTAAAATGATGTTGATTTGGACCTTGAGGCTACGTTTTTTTTTGGAATTCGCTTTTATCATCATTTGCATCAATATATTCATAATGCAGAATGAAAAACTCCAATTTACATCATGACCTGTACCAAGATCTACTTCTTTTCCACTATTTTGCTGTTAAATGTCACCTCTCCGGCCTTACATAACCTTCTTTTTTTTTATTGTTTTGTTTAAGAAATAATAATAAAATAATAAAATAAATGATAGTTTTTTGGATATTGAGAGAGAGGAAAAAAAACATCTTTCCGTTATGGAGTAATGAAAGCCAAAGTAGTAGTGGCGTTCTTTGTAATATTGTGTGAAAAATGAGGATCTAATTATGAGTTGTGGAATTCTTTTTTTCGTTTCTGAGAAATAGAAAACTTATTGTGGGATTGATGAAAAAAGAAATGGAGAAATTTATCATAGGATGTAGGAATTATAACATATTCAAAGGGTACTCAACATATCAGTAAACTTTTAAAGGTAAAAAAGCTTTATAAATTGGGACGCCATCTTAATTTATAATTATTATATTGTATAATAAATTGTGTACCACATGTGGTACCGTTCGAGGTTTTTACATGCCAACTCATACAAAATAGTAGAAAATTGCATGAACTTGTTGGCCCATTTTGGAGTTATACTTAATATTTGAAATGGAACAGAATTTAGTTTGGCCTATGATTGATCATTACTTCCTTGAACAAATCGTAGGAATGGAGGGAACACAATTATGTTGGGAACGTATACATTATTTAAATTAAGGAAGATGTTTGCTTGTTTAATTGCTGCTCCTCCGGATGGCATAACATGGGGATCATGGACAAACCTTACATTATTTAGTTTCTTTTCCATGGATATATTAATTAAATTTGCTTATTCTCAGGCTGTCAGGCTAAATTTAGCCAATTTCACCAATTATGTAACTCGTATTTTATTTTTTAATTAATGAAAAGAAAAAATTTATAGTCATGTATGATACGAGGAGTACCCTGTTAAAAGAATAGGAGATATATAGTTTCTCTTGTATATTATAAAAGACAAAATTAATATCATTTATGTCACAGATGAAATTTTGTTTTTTGTTTCTGAAACCTGCAGTATCTCTCGAGCTTCTACATAATTCGGGACAATAGGATGAAGATGCATTTTATGTTACCTTTTATCTGCTGGAGTATTAATTTTTAATTTAAGTCAAATATATTTTCTTATTTTCCTTGAACGGGTAGCTATATTTCGTGTTTTATACTGCATATGCATCCAAAGACAATTTTCTTTTGCAGCTATATATATATTCAGAGATGGGTTTTGAGGCATATTGTTCAGATTATAAATAGTACCGAACTTATAAACCTCGAGGAAAGATTCAAATAATTCACAACTAATTTTATCTATTTAATTGGGGCCCCCATCGACTAATCAAGTGAGGATGATTAGTAGGAGGACCCTGATACAGAAACATTTGGACTTAATTGAAAATAAAATAGCGTTGCTAGGCTAGATATTCATATGCGATGATTGATCACCAAAAAAGGGTGATGTTTTTTGGTAAGAAAGAAGAGGGAAATTAAAGGGATGGGATGATTAAAAGGGGTAGGTAGGTTATAAGGTGATCAGAGTAGTTTTCTTTCTTTAGTTTAGGACAGCCCCACGAGTCTTGTTGTATTTCTACACAAAGCACATGATATCCACTTGTTTATGAGTTGTCTCTCATCTAATCTTACAATTACTATCTACATTATATAACCTCTCCCCCTATTCAACATGCATCTCTACTTTGATGACTAATTTTAATTATCTGTACAACATTATTTAGAATCCATTTTACTCTTATGTCAAATTTATGTCTTTTACATCACTAGCTAGCTAACTTTAATATGTTAGGAAATTATTATTTTTTCTATATATGGGCCACATATTTTTATGCAATTATATTAGTCATTTATAATTATAATTAGTCTTAATTGATTGATTTAATTATGGTACCATTGACTATTGAATTGAAATTGCTATGGAATTATGAGTAGATACCAAGTAGGACTTAATTATGGGGATTATGAGAACCTAATTAGTCTTATATAAAAAGCGTCGTGGTTATGGCACGTCGCACTAACGCATCTACGTTTTCTACTCTCCCAGTGAGAGGAAGCGAAGGACCCATAAGGAGATTTAGTTGAGGAAGGCCATAAAACCACCCCATCGATCACGTTACATTGGTGAGGCTTTTCCTATCCTAATATTCTTTATGGATCCGGGTATTTCCTTTATATCATTAATTCTTGATGATTGAGCATGTTGTTGTCTAGAATTTTTCATCTAGGATGTTTATGTATATATATATATATATTGAGTGTAATTGAATATTTCTAACATAATAATCCAAATAAAATTGGTCAAAATTGATCGGCTCAAAGAGGCGGTTAAATGCAAAACATGCGAATTTTGGATTATTTTTGTCTATTAAGCCTAGAATTAGATCATAATTAGTCGACAAAGGAAGAAAATGAATGGTTAAAAAGCGTCTTTTACGGAACCTTGAAGGAATGTTTTCCATAGTGCGAAGTGGCGATAAAATTCTTGAATCATGCGATGAGAATCTTGTATCTCAACACTACAGGCGGTGATGGTCCTCATTCAAGCGAATAATAAGGAGGAGATTAAGGAAGAAGAGTTAAGTGGAATTTCAAAGTGGTTTGAATCCATTGAGCCTTAGTGCGGATTTGGCGTGTCAAGAGGCGGTTGATATGGACAAAGTGGTTAGTAGTCCCCTCTACATCGTGGAATCAAAAGTTCTTCAATCTGGTTGCATCTCGTTTGGGACACTAGTCAAGATCGATGAAAACTTTGAATAAAAGCATTTTGCGAGAAAGCAAGAATCACGGTTAGAACGACATTCAGGAGATACATTGGGCTCCGTTCATGGTGACTGTGGATGGCGACCGTATTATGTCGAATTCGAAGAAGATGAATCGCTAACCGACAAATATTTGAATGTATTTCGGATGGCGAGGATGTCGGGATTCGAGAGGATGACGATGAGATACACGACGTTGACGAGATGCCAATCACTGGGAAATCTCCGGCCAATGAAGTGCAGAGTTCGGTCACCGAAAAAGAAATTGAGATAGGCAAGCAAGCGGAACCCATGAGTGCTTGCATGAGGGATCGTGTTGGGCAAGCCATCGAGCCGATAAATGCGAATTTCGAGAAAGATATTGATGATGAGCTGGGTCCCACAAATGCGGCGCATATTTTGTCACACGGAGAGGTGCCAATTATGGCGGGATCAACTTCCGGGGAGACTGGCTTGAATGAGTTTGTGGAGGCATGCGTGCAGTCAGTAAATGATTTGGTGGGCCAAAGCCAAAAGAATTTTCATGAAGTGGGCCTCATTTCAGAAATTGCAGGTGACTTGGGTTTGTAAAGTAATAATAATTTGGAATACAAACACACACGAGTGTGGCCCTTTCTTTAAAATCGACCAAGAATGCGGTTTAACTAAGTCAACATCCATGGCGCATTCTTTATCCCGCCCGAAAGCGGATTATGCCCGAAATATGTTGGGCCTTCGTTTTAAGCCAAACCTTGCGACTTGTGCATCTGGATGATCAAATTCATCAATTCCCCAAAGCGATGACCGTTGTGCCCTATCTCCTCACGAAACAACGGTGAAACTCTCGATGGAGATCTCAACATCTATCCATAATTCTCCGGTCTAGATGGAGAGACCCCTCTTTATCCGAGAAATTCCCTTTCTTTCCGGTCCGATTCTTGAGCCATTCGGTCCGTGCGACTTTGGAGGTTGATAATCAGCGGAAACAAGCGAGAGCTTTTGAGGAAAAGCGGTATTTGATGCAAAATGGGAATCTAGAATAGCTGCGGAGAAGCGAAACAAGCGTGGGAAGTAGGAAAAAAATTGGGTCATTTCCAAAGTTACAGACGAAGCATTGATTAAGAAGATGGAGGCTTTAGAAAAAAAAAAGATGTGGAAAGGTCGAGAAAAATAGGAAGAAGATTAGGATTAGGAGATTTGATGTGAATCAATGATTGTGCTCAGTTATAACATTTGTGGCACAGGGAAGAAGATTAAGATGAGAGAAATCAAAACAATGATCGGAAAACAGGGGTAGACATTTGTTGTATTCGGGGAAACAAAAATGGAAGCTTGGAAACCAAATTTTGCAGGACATTGTAGCATAACAACAACCCGATTAGGCGTTTAAAAGCATCGATATAGGCAGCCTGGAGGTATTCTTACCTTATGGAATAATTATGTTTTCACGTAAAATAAGTTCTTGGAATTTGAATGGTGCATTAATTGTGAATGGATATTGGCGTAATGATGGTTCGGGTTGGATGTATTATTAACATTTATGCATCTTGTTAGAATCTTTGAAAAATTGGCCTTATGGGATTTGTTATTGGCATTTCTAGATCATTTAGAGGATGAATTTGTATGTGTTGTAGGAGATTTTAATTTGGTTAGAAACGAAGTGGAAAGAAATGGTAGGAGGGATGGCGATTATAGAGATGTTTTGCGTTTAATAGTTTAAATCAACCAAAAGTGGGCTTTTCGACCTTCTCCTCTTATACGGAAGAAAGTACACTTATTATCGGTCAGATGGGGCGATGTAAGAGTAGGATCGTCGCATTCTTGTTAACAATGTTTGGGTGAACAAGTGGCACGACCAGCGACTTAAAGGCCCTCGTCGAGACGATATCGGACCATGGTCCAAATTTTTCTTGAAATGGAGTATAGAATTGGGGTCCCCAAACCTTTAAGGTTCTTCAAGCTTCTTTGGATGTCACACCCAAACGGAGACCTCGTGAAATCTAAGTGGGCGATGTATCGGTCAGCAGTTGCGTATTCATTCATGCTCAAAGAAGTTAAGTTAAGCTTTGAAATCGACTTAAAAAGAATGGAATAGTTTCGGTGTTAGGACATGGATAAAATCACTCCGAAGACAAAGGCGTTGGAAATTGAATCGCTAGACAAGGTGGATGATATCTTGGGACTTGAAGAGGATGAAGTGATAAAAAAAAAAAGAAAAAGCGTGAACTTTTAGAAGTCTACATTTGAAGGGTATGTTATACGGCAAAGAAAAACTTCTTGGATTTTGGAGGGATACAAATTCAAATTTCTTTCCAGATGCAAAGTTAATGAGTAGTAGTGAATAATTCATGGACCGATTTCGTTGAAGGGAGAGGCGAGGTGTGTATAGGTACTTAAAATCACTTCAATCACAAACCTTGACTTTCTCTTTTTTCGGTGATATCTTTCGAAAAGCAGATTGATGACACAAGTAACTCAATCTTTGGAAGCCCCATTCTATGAAGAAGAAATCAAAATGACAATTTGGGGTCATTCAAATAAAATAAAGAGTCCGGGGGACGGCAAAACCTCTTTTGGGTTCATCAAGGAGAATTGGGACTGTTGAGCTGAAATCATGGGGATGATGAATGATTTCCATTGCAATGGGAAGTTCATTGTGATATGAATCCTCATTTATCGTTCTTATTCGAAAAGGATGGGGACAATCTCTCAACTACTATCGCCGGAATTTCTTTAATGGAATTTGCCTTACTAAAATCATCAGAAAACTTTGGCGGCCATCAGCAAAGGTTGGAGGAGGTGATATCGAACCACATAATCGATTTTTACGAAGGGCATGATTACGGGCCAGGTGGTAATCTTAAATGAAGTTATTGATGAAGCAAGAAAGAAGAAGTTGAGTAGAATGGTATTCAAGGTCGACTTTGAGAAGGCATATGATTCAGTTGATTGGAATTATTTGAACGATATGTTGGTTGGGATGAAGTTTGGAGTGAAATGGTGGCGGATGGATTAAAGGAATGTCATCCTACTCTTCTGGTAACGGTCTTGGTTAACGGATGCCCGACAAAAGAGTTCAAGTTAGAGAAGGGGCTTAGACAAGGTGACCCGTTGTCTCAATTCTTATATCTTATTGTTGCAGAAGGTCTTCATTTGTCGATTGCAAGGGCCGAGGAGTTGGGGCGGATTGAGGCAGCAAAGGTGGGGCGGGATAGGGTCCATGTTTCCCATCGTCAATATGCTGATGATACTTTATTCATCGGCCCAGGTAAGCTTGAATATGCAAATTCCTTAAAATACCTATTGAGAAACTTGAGATCATTTATGGGCTTAAGTGAACTTCAATAAGTGTAGCCTTTTTAGGATTGAATGTGGATTGAGAACTTGTTAAAGCAAATGACAGATGTGCTAATGTGTGAGGTGTCTAAATTACCACTTTCCTACTTGGGACTAAATGTTGGAGTTCATCATAGAAAATCTTCCGCGTGGACGAAGCTGGTAGATAGAGTGAAGGGGAGATTAGAGAAATGGGGTGATAAAAAGTATTACGTTTGGAGTCGTATCACTTTAATCAATCGGTTCTTCGGTAGTTCCTATTTATACTCTGTCATTTTTATCGTCTCCCAAAAAGGCGTTGAGTGAAATTATAAGCCTTCAAAGAAGTTTTTCTATGGGGGTGTGAGAATAAAGTAAAACTTTCATGGGGGAAATTTGGAAAATAATTTAAGGACAAATCGAGTGGTGGGTTTGGTATTAGGGATCTTCTTTGTTTTTTAATTTATCTCTTTTTTAGGTAAATGGGTTTGGAGGTTCTAAATGAGTCTTCAGGTCTTTTAGGAAGTCATAAAGTCTAGGTTTGGGGGTCTTGTTAGGGTTAGTCGAATTAAAGTCGGGTGGGTCGAGAAATAAGTGAAAGATCGGTTTCATAAATTGTCGAGTTGATGGGCGAGAAATTTGTGAGCTTCTATTGGGAGTTCTGATGGGGTGAAATTTGAAAAATGAATTTTCTAGAATTTTTAGGAAATGGGGGACACTAAGTGCAGTGGATGTGTGAAATTTGGGGAAGAGTCGTTTAAATTCAAGTTTAATAGGCTTTATAGAGTGAGTGCGAAGAGGGGCGTGTGTGGTGAGTGTGGGAGTTGGGGTCCCCAATGGTTGGGTTTGGGAGTTAAAGTGGTGTCGGGAGTTGAGGGGAGAGAAGAGTACATGGCTAATGAGTTGTTGATTTGTGTTAACATGTTTTGTTCTTTCTCAAGACAAATATGACACTTGGGTTGGAAACATGCACCTAATGGTATTTACTCCTTGATGCGGCATGTGATTTCAAATTTCGAGTTCTCTCCGTTCATCCGTTGGGATGACAACAAAACAAAGTGCTTAAAGCTTTTTATGGAGAGTTATGCACCAAGGCGAGTCAAGTTATCACATGGAAAATTCTACATCTAAGGCTGCTGTGAAACTTCGGTCTTAAGGCAAGAAAATATCATCTAGTTAGTGAAGATGCTCGATGCTCATTATGTGGAAATTGGGTAGAAGACATTCAACACCTCTTTTTGAGTGTCGATTCGAACCACATATTTGGTTGGAAATCGGTTTGTGGATCAAATGTTCGGTCATCTTGAAAGCGGTCGACAAGTCATTTTGTTCATTTTTGCAAATTTATAGGCGGAGGAAAAATCGAAAATTATACAACTATATGGATCGGTCTTTGCGTGGACAATTTGGAATTTCATAAATGAGACAATGTTCATGAATCTACCTCGCGCTTTATAAGGTACTTGATGAATTAAAAAGCTAGATTATGGTCATGGTTATACATTTAGATTTTTGTCGACCAAATTGTTTTTTTTTTCGGATTGTTTGCGTGATCAATTATACATTTGTGGCGCCGTCGTAGGATAGAAATTGTCGATTACAATGTTTTTATATTGCAGTTGGTGTCGGGGAGTTATTAAGTTTGTGTGATTTGATCAACATGATGTACGAGTTGGAGTACCCCTTGTACTCCGATTTAGTATTCGTTACCTTTTTTCTCTGATAAAAAAAAAGTTCATAATTGTTTCTAACGTTGCTCTTCTTAGTCTTAATATGCATTGGTTGGAGGCGGTGCCTAGAGAAATGCGAATATTTGGTCTTACACAAACTTTCTTGTAAAATTTGTTCATAGTATGAAATTGATAACATTACACTTATAAATTGATATCAATAGTATTTATTTAGTTATGATATTAAATTATAAATGTATATAAACTTTCTTGTAAAATTTGTTCATAGTATGAAATTGATAACATTACACTTATAAATTGATATCAATAGTATTTATTTAGTTATGATATTAATTTATAAATGTATATAAACTTCATATTATGAAAAAAAATTAACTGGAAGCTTACTCATCAATTGAGTTTTCAATTTTCTATAATTTTTTTATTTCTTGGTTTATTTAAAGAAGATATGCATCAATTGCATTTTCTGAGGGCGGGGTGAGGGATGAGGAGAAAATAATGTCTTAGTCTTGTATGGAATGAGATCACATATTTTATAATTGATGTTTCCTTTTGTATTCCATGATGTGAATGACTTTCTGGCGTAAAATAATAAAAAATATTCAACAAATCAATTTATATTTTGGATTAAAGTGTCTTTAAAGATCAAACATGATGGAACAACAATGAAATAAGAAAAGTGAAACAAAAAAATCGAACATATCTTATATGCATCAAGTGCGCACTAGGGTTGAGGATGAGGAAAAATAATGTCTTATCTTATATCTGTGGCGTCGTGCGTCACATTATTCTTTGATTTTTTAAATAATATCAACAATTGTTTTTCTTGAACAAGAGACTTATTAAAAATACATTTAAATGTCGCGTCATGCGATGTATAAGAGACTTACTCGAAAAATAATATGATGGTGATGCAAAATGCAAATTGGGATGAGTATAACACTAACCTTACTTTGTATGCCTAAACTTGCAACACAAGGATTGTGGGGAAAAGAAGGGAAGAAAAGTGGAAGGTAAACCAATGCCCACATTCAACTACCCACCCAACCTCCAACTCTTCTAGAAGCCCTCCCTTTATATTTATTTATTATATACACAAATTTCTCCATCATATTGTGTATGTTGGAGCACCATATTGGAATAAAGTAGAACTACCAATCCTATTATATATATGCACACAACATTAAAGCCTTTTACGAAATTTGAATCACAACCATAATTAATTTAATCTAATTACAAAAAGATTACGTCCCATCAAACTAACCACAAAGGGCCGACCCCCTTTGGTTACGCTATTTTAATCTACTTTCCAACCCACTTTAATTTCGTGTGCACGTGCTCTATGGATGGGATATTTAGAGAGAAAGTCATAAATGCACAATTCAAAAAAATCACCCTAATCTATGATTATTTGATAATCAATATTACTAATACGAGTGTTGAATTATAATACTAGTAAAAAGGGAAAATAAAGTTAAGTGTATAGATAAATATATTAAAGGTGGTTCAGAGACGTGGATATGGTATGATAAAAGAAGGGACAGTCTGCGGTGCTGCAATTAAATATGTTACTTTATACCTACCTGAATGTTACCTTTAGTTAATATCCAGAAAGCAGTACTATAATATTACTCCCTCTATCCAATTTTGATTGTCTAGTCCTTCTAATTTTATTTAGTTATTTTTTTAAAAATAAATAAAATAACTTTTAATATTATTTAATATTATTTTTTTTTTTCATCAAACACATTTTATACTATTTAATATTAATATTTTTTTTCATCATACTCACTCTATATTATTTAATACTATTATTTTTTATTTTTTCTTAATTTTCTTTTTTACAGTAATTGAATAATAAAAAATAAAACAGAGAGAGAAGTATAATGTTTGTAGTACTATAAATGATGATGTTAATATCACCACCCACACTCTCTCTAACCTATTCTCACCAACTCACATCTAGAAGCAATTACTCTCTCTCTCTCAATAGAGTCAACAGCTTGTATTATATAACCCCAGTATGAATCAGCCGGGCTCCCAAAAAAAAAACAGAGCAAAAACATTAAGTATAATGGGAAGATCTCCTTGTTGTGAGAAAGCTCACACGAACAAAGGGGCATGGACTAAAGAAGAAGACGATCGTCTGATCTCCTACATCCGTGCCCACGGCGAGGGCTGCTGGCGCTCCCTCCCCAAAGCCGCCGGACTCCTCCGCTGCGGCAAGAGCTGCCGCCTCCGCTGGATCAATTACTTGAGACCCGATCTCAAGAGAGGCAATTTCACCGAAGACGAAGATGAACTCATTATCAAACTCCACAGCCTTCTCGGTAACAAGTAAGTCCAATTTAATAACGAGTATAATTTATAAGTGGAGTAATTAATTATTTAATGTTATAATATAGGTGGTCTCTTATAGCTGGAAGATTACCGGGAAGAACAGATAACGAGATAAAGAATTACTGGAACACTCACATCAGAAGAAAGCTTTTGAGCACAGGAATTGATCCCACTACTCACAGGCCAATCAACGACCCCCCACCAGCCACGTCACCAGAAGAAACCACCAACACCATTTCCTTTTCAAAATCACAACAAGAAAGATGCCCTGATTTGAATCTTGATCTCAGAATCAGCCCACCTAATTATCAAAACCAACACCCCACTAGTACTACTCTCTGCTTCGCTTGTACTCTAGGAATTCAAAACAGTAAAGATTGCAGCTGCACCAATGATCAAATAATTAACCGGAATACAAGTAATTCTGGATATGATTTCCTTGGCCTCAAAACTAGAGTTGTTTTGGACTATAGAAGCTTGGAGATGAAATGAAAAATTTTATTATTATTTTCAATTCATGATGTGTAATATTTAATTAAAGATTAGTTTAGATTATTTATTAATTGATGTGAAGGAGATGCATATTTATGACGGTACTCTTATTTTGTACAAGTAACAGTTGGGTAATTTTATGACCATTTATGGCTGCTTCTGCACAGGTTTGGTGAATGTTTGAAATTCGTGTCTCGAAATTGTTTTTCAGACACTAAGCTGTTTTGTAATGTCCATTTTCTTTTCTGTGCTGCCAATCTTTTCTGTGCAAAAAAAGTTGGTGAAAAGATCATAAAGACTTCCTAGATACTCATTTGCACTTGTGGTGGTTAACTTCTCTGGTCTGTCATAAAGTTTAACTTCAAACATGAATGATAAATGTGGTCCAGATTTTCATTTAATTTTTGAACTAATTTTGGTTCTCTTCTATGTTTCATATAGTAAATAATTTTATTTTGGCTATGTAAGTGCTATATTTCTAGCTTCCATCCAAAATCTTGAATTCAAAATCTTTCCAGAATTTCTTTTTCTTAAAAAGTATTTATAGAGACTGGAAGATTTTTTTGCATGGATTAACTTTAAAAGTAGGGTGTTTTTCTTCTTATAATAAAATATTATGTTTGACTTTGAATTCTTTTTCGTTTTTTATTTTATTGTACACAATATGCTTATTAATAGTCCCTGATAATATATATCATGATTAAAGAAAGGATAGGATCGGAAGTGCTTTTTCTTTTTTTGGTTGGGATTGGGAAGGCAGGATGAATCATGTGAGATGAAGAATTTGAAGAGGTCACACAAAAAGACCATTTCTGATCATAACTTTTTCTTTTTCTAAATGTAGATTCGTTTTTTGTTGTTTGTCCTATTTACCAAAAGATATGAACGAAGGAAGGGATAAGCTGTGAGAGGATGAGAAGAAAAGAAGACGAGGAGGTGGGTAGTCTATCTCTTCCAACCGACTCTCTATTGCTCTTAATAACACTTTCAAGTTTCAATTAAAAATGGAATGATATCATCTATTCTACGATTTTTTTTGTTATTTATATATTTCGTAATGCGGAGGATGGTGTGCGTGGAATATTTTAAAAAATTGAACCAGCGTAATTACGGATTAGTGTGTTAAAGATCCAAAAGGTGGAATAATATTGGAACATCAAGTTTCAATTAAAAACGGAATGATATCATCATTACTACATTTTTTTTGTTCCATTATATATATTATAATGCGGATGGTGACAAGTGGAATGTTTTAAAAAAAAAAGCGAGCCACCATGATTTTAGATCGTATGTTAAAGATCAGGAAGGTGGAATAACGTTTGGAACGTAGAAGCGTGGAACATCGATTAAAAACAACTAACATATTCATACCCCATTTGTTTTTGTTCGAGGTGTGTGAAAAATAGTTATAATGAATCATGAGATAGGTTTAACATAACGCAGTTTATATTATTTAATTAGTTATGTGAGATTATAAGTTGTATTATATTGATTATTCTTTTTGAGGTGAAATGTAGAATATTGCACTTGAGAGAAAAGGGATGTCGAGTAATGTGTTAATACAATATTAAAAGATTTATTGATACATTAAAATAAACATGGGAATTAGGAAGAGGTGGGAAAAATAAAAAAAAAAGGTAAAATATATGATGAAATTGGTGAAGCTGGTTAAAGAGTGTGAGCATATTCTAAAAAAGTGTAGTAAGTAACTTTTTATTATAAGTGAAGAGTGTGAAACATATTCTGACAGTATAGTCGTAATAACTGAAAAGTGTGACTTATATTACTAAAGAATGTAGTCGTGATAAAGTGAAAGGTTATATTTATAAAAGAATGAATCAGTTTAGCAATACATCATACCAACTCTAAAAAAGAATGGTATCCCTCCCTTACGACCAGACAAACGGACTGAGATATACATAATGTACACAAATTAATTTTAATGTTCGAATTTAAAGTTGTGATAAAATTCTTTGATGTTAGATTCTTTAATTTATTTTTAAATCCTAAATAGATTAGTCAACACTTGATTTCAACCATTACCCCAGATCGTAGATTTTTTTTTTTAAAAAAAAAAATGGTTCACATCAATTGAAAAAAAAAAAAAAAGGTTTCTACATTATTTACTTGATTGAAAACATCCCTTTGAGACACTGAAATCGTCACATTCATTCGCCAAATAAGGAGTATTGTTTTTAAAGGTACGTTTGTTTGGGCTCAGGATAAAGCTTCTGATTTTTTAATCAAAGTCAGCATCTTAGTTAGGAATTTTCACATTCGATTTTTAAATTGACTCTATAAATATCTATATCATCTATTTTACAAAATTAATCTGATCGTTTCACCACTTTTCTTGCTCTTATTCTCCCTCCTATTTTTCTCTCCCAATACAATATCAATCATCATTATATATTGATTTGACATAAAAACAAAAAATATCACCCACCTAAAATAAAAAACAAACACATATTTTTCTTTATTCATGAGGTTTTTTTAAATTTATAGGATTTCAAAGTCATGACTTCCCCCACACGCTTAAATCCTGAAACAAACATACCCTTAAGATTTTGAAATTTGACTCGATTTTAGATGAACATAATTTCGAATCAATAGACAGTGGACCGGAAACACTATTTTTTTGGATTACCACTTAATAGTGTAAAGATAAAAATAAAAAAATTACTGCATTGTAAGGTACAAAATCCGATATTACGGCATTTAGGAAGGGTCCAAACTAATGCGATAGGAAATATTACACGTTATATTAATAGTTCAAATTTACTGCCTACACTTCATCAGTCGAGTTTACTGCACATAACACAACTTGTAAATGTTATTTACCTCCCTCATATGATTTTGTAGACTATTAATCATTTCATGAAAATGAGATTTATCCGAACTTACCAAATGCTGACAGTAATAAAAATTCACATTATGACTTTATTCTCCATTTCCCAAGCGGAGTAATACTATTAATATATATATATATATATATATATATATTTGACTGACATTAACAAATAAAAATGACAATATACTTTGCTTAAAAAAACAAATAAAACAGTATAGCTGGCTTTAATAAATAATTATGTACCGCCGATTCATTACATTTTGGCACAAAAAAAGGAAAAAGTTCATCCCATTCTTAAGTTATTGCTGCATTTCAGTATGTTGTCATTTATCTTTCTTTCTACTTCCCCGGTTGGAAAAGGATAATATCAATAAATCATTTGATTTTTTTTAAAAGAAAAAGTATCTACTTCTGCGGACGTAGAAGGGATCTTACTTAACTTAACTCAGAGAAAAATAGGTTCGAAAATCTCGATTTAATAAAATATTACATTTGTTTTGTAAAAAGTACTCCTTCCGTTTCCGGGATAATATGCACTCAAAATGGATATAAAGATTAAGAAAGTGTAATAATGAGTATAGTTTAAAGTATAATTTTGTAAATTTTTATGTATAAAAAAAAAAAAAAGAGTTGAGTTGTGTATATGTAGGGCCAAAAGCAATGACAATTTGTGTAATATTGTGAATATTGTGAGGATGAAAATTATGGAGGATTTTTTATTTTGAGGGTGTGAATGTTATTATGGGACGAACCGAAAAAGAAAGTATGCATATTATATTGGGATGGAAGCAATATCATTTTAAAGAGTGTGCATGTTACTTTATTTCTAATTATTTATTATTTTAATAAAATTTTCTCATTTCTTATCTATTTACCACTATTTAACTATTTAATTAGTACTAATTTTTAATTAAAAATATTTTCTATTTTTTCATCTCATACTTTTAATTTTACAATTACATCTCGTATATTTCATATACCCTAACTTATTCGTTCTTTTAATTATCTTTCCCATTTTTTATTGTATTTAGAAGACTAAAAAATATTGATAAAGATAAAAAGTGTTGAAAGTTTGTTCTTTAATTTGTCGTATTTTTTTTTTTTTTTTTTTTTAATTGCATGTAAATCTCTAAAAGTACAGATATGGAGATAATACATTTTACTATTTTAGCTTCTTCAGTTGAATGGTCCAAACTCCAAATGCAACTATCTTTGGTTTTCAACTATATATAATTAAAGGCCTTTCAAAAAAATAAAAAAACTATATATAATTAAAGAAATACAGTGCAGCAAATAATAAATATGAGAGGTGCACACTTATATATTTATTTATCTCTCAAGTCTCAACTCTCAAGCACAGAAAAGAAAAAGACAAAATGCCTCTCTTGTAAAACTACTTCATTCGACTTGTTGAGATATATTGAAATTCATGAATTTCTAAAATAAATTATAGTGAATTAGTAGGTGAATAAAAATTATTTAATTTAAATCCATCATTTACAATCCCGTAATACATTAAAAATTTGTTGAGAAAGACAAAAAAAAAAGGTCAGATAATTTGAAACAACAAAACCCAAAAAACTACCCCGTTTGCAAATGGAAAAGATTATTATCACTTTTCCAAAATTGCACTCTTTATTCATTCCATTTCTTTAAATTTTCAATTGCGTTAGGTAGAAAGAAACATTGGAAGCTTCCATGATTTTATTTGCCCCTCCATCCCTCTACTTACTCATAATAGTGGGGTGGGATAGAACATATTAAAAAGTCATAATTCACTCCAAAATAACAATTATTGCTTTTTATTTCCAACAATGGGGTAATTATTGTTTTTTCTACCAAAGTCATGAAACAAGTTTAGTTGATAGTTTATTGTTCAAATCAAGCCAACATCACGTGCAGGGACTTTGATTGTGGGCCCACTAATCCAAATTATAAGATTCATATGACTTTTACTTTTCAGAAATCAGAAAAACAAAAACTTGAAATTTTGCAGATACGAGTTTTTTTTTTTGTTCTAAATTATTATATCTATTCTGATAAAATTCTGTATTTAGAGTTCAATAAACTTCACCTCTTCAAGAATTCAAATATAGGACACCGAAACTCTCAATAGTAATTCATAGCTAGTTAATCGAACTATCAAAGGACATACAATTGGTTCATAAATTACAAACCGAGGGGCGCTCATGTCATGTTAACAATTCTTCATTATGAATAGGAACGAAAATAAGTTTAAAATAGTTACATGTCATGTTAAAAGAATAAAAATTAATCAATCGCCTACTTCACGTCTTCACCTACTATTACCCATTTTGATTACCCGTTTCATTTATTTGTAATCATTTATCTTTAATTATTAGTGTGAATTCTTAACAATAAAGTCTTGGCAAATTCAAATGGTCTTATTTCTACACTTTTCTTACTGTAATGAACTCTAAATTACATATGAACCATTTGGGCCGGGGTGAGCATATGAACCATTTGGTAGGAGTGAAGCCATGAACCACTCGGGCGGGTTTGGTCGAGATAGGTATTTTTATAAAAAACTCTCTGGCTGAAATTAAAGTTAAAACAAAAACCGAAAAAAAAAAAAAAGTTATAACCGAATTTAAATAAATTGAGTAGGTGGTGTATTTGAGACCTTGCCTTAATTATTACATTATTTCTCAACCAACAACCATTTATTATCCCTTTTTGTTTTAGATTTAGGACAATACACTAACAAATCATCATTGAAATATCACTTCCTCATATATATTAATTTCATTACCGAAGCATAAAAAAAAAACTAAATTTTCATTACAATTCTTAATGAACAATTTTGAACCGAGTGCTCTGGCCCTAACGATAATTTATTTATAAAAATTTAAACCGACATAAAATTTTATGTCGCTCTCGCTTTTATTGATCAAGCTACATAATACACGGCTCAAGAACGAGTTAGAAATATATAATATTAATGTTTTTTATGTATCAAATCCATCCTTCAAAAACGTTAAAAACCTTAATAAAAGTACAGAGAATGTTAATATACACCTATGATAGTAAAATAGAATAGAAACACAACAAAAATAGAAAATAATAAAAATAGTCACACTTTACACTTGTTTGACCAGACATCAGACGAACACGATATTTACCTACTTCATATTCAAAATTCAAAAGTACATAATTTTTCTCGTTAATGCGTTCTCAACGTGAGTTTGCATTACCAATGTTGTTGTTTGCTTTATTTGACTTAAATACTTTGAATATATGTACAACATATTCAATCACTATGTAATTCAACTTCTAACAAGACGCTTTTACTAATTAACAAAAAGATACTTACATCTCATCTGAATTAAAACTAAGATGAACCAAAATTTTGAATGAATTGATCTCAAACTCGAACTTGTAGAGATGGAGAATTAATTCGTTTTATCTGATTCTAATCTCTCTCTACCGACGTGTGTTGAGTTATCCTCTAAAAATTAATTCATTTTTATATAATTCACTGCAACACTCTTCCCGACTTGTGAAATTTTGTCGGGGAAAGAGGAGGTCCAACAACTTGTGAAATTTGAGTTATCCTATGAAATTAATTCATTTTGTATATAATTTTCTAACACTTTTCCTCACTTGTGAAATTTTGTCAACTCTGGGGAAAAGAGGCCCAACAACTTTTGGGTTGAGTTATCCTACGAAGAATTAATTCATTTGTATATAATTTTCTAATAAATTTATCATTATTTTACTAAGAAAATTTTCAAATTATGCAAGTGTGTAAAATTTCGTTTGAATTGTAGGTAAAAATGTGCTTAAAACAATATCTCCTTCTTTACATATTTTCTGTTTAAAGTGATGATGTCATGCAAGATTTTTTTCAAGTGGCACACAAATTTTTATTCGACTTTGATGTTTCATTTTTTGTAAAAAAGAAAAGGATAAAACTCAAACATTTTCATATGTAGCGATTTTCTATAAAGATGAAAATGTTAGTGACACCTTGTTATATATTAAATATAAAAATCACAAGATGAAACATTAATATAGAATAGATGTGAGAACGAAGTGCATATATTTATAAAGGATATGGTGAGTTGGGGTGATGATTGCTAAATCCACATATTAACAAACTGATTTGATGTGGTATGCATCGCGCGAGTTACCGACCACCAGGCGTGTATATCGCATAGTGGTATGACGGAGAAAGGCATCTGTCGCGTTATTCTACGCGATTTTTTTTTTTTTTAATTAATTTATATTTTATTCATTATTAGTCAAAATTAATTATTTCATTAATTAAATATATATATTAACTAATATTATATGATTAAATATATATTAAGTAATATTATATGATTAAATATATATTAACTAATATTATATGATTAAATATATACACTAATATTATATGATTAAATATATATTTATTAATATTATATGATTAATTTATTAAATATATATATTAACTAATATTATATGATTAATTTAAAAAGTATAATTATTTAGTTATAAAGTATTAGTTCTTTTATTGAAAAGTATTATAGTTGTTTGGTGATATAGGATTAGTTGATCAAATGAAAAGTATTAGTTCATTCATTGAAGAGTATTAGTTCATTCATTGAAAAGTAATAGTTATTTTGTTATGAACTATATTATAGTTAAGTTAATATGTATCAATTATCAATTTACACATGAAAAAATAAATATACACATTAAATAAAAAAATAAATATACACATTACATGAAAAAATGATATTTTTTGTTATTTCTATAAAGTTGCTGCTATAAATATACAATTACATGAATTATGTTGAATTAAAAACATGAATTAAATACTAATTTTTTTTATAAAAATGTGGTTGATCGTTGTTTCTAGACCTATAATTATACTCACATCGCGGTGCATCTAAGTTGTGTAATGTACGGTAAAGCTCTATTCTGCTTTTAAATTCTAAATCTAAACCATCTACAGAAGGGTCATGATAGTTTTTTTCAATTATGCGAGATAAAAATGGTACTAGATGGTCCTCGGTTTGCCATATCAAATTTGAAATTACAGTTAAAAAATACTGGTTATAATTCAATTCAATAAAAATCATAAATTAAAAAAATCTAAAATAACATCAATATAGTTTTTAGTTACCAATATCAATGCGAATTGTTGTGCACGTTCCCCAAAACCACTGCTGATTTCGGACGTCGTGGATAGACATCTATTGTTGTGGGAAGGCAAAAATGTCCTCCGTGTTCGACTTGATCATAATTTTTCTAGATTGGGTGCCAAGGCAAAAAGCTATAGAAAGGTGCATGAGCCTCACGGTGGCATATTGGAGCGAGATGACAAATCATAATTACCATCTCGGGCGAACTTGGTGTGAAAGCTATAGTCTTGGGATAGTACAGCGTCGGATTATCCAGGTATGATGTGCATAAACATATCACATCCGAGAGTGCACAACCCTGCGCCTGCGGTGAAAATAATATTTATGTCAATGCTTTGTTGGTCGGTATAACAAATGTTGGGACGTGGAGGCGCGCGCAGACATTGATGAATCAAGATCGTGATGATCCACGGTGTCCAGATTATATAACGTCGACTTAACGTGATTGCCCAAATCATGCGATGCCGATTACGGTCCCCAATCATGCATATTAGGGACAACAACATGCATATTTGAACAATTCCCAAGAAATACCTCGCGGTTGGTGTTGGGATGAGACCCAATTTCAACAATATTACCAAAACCAACCCAACAACCCTGGTGACGATAATAACAATCAGTAGTACACTTATTATTTTTTTATGTTAGATGAATTATTTATTTCTACTTAATTCTTCCATATGATAAATTAGTATTTCAATTTTTTTTATCTCTTGTTAAATAGTCTTTATTTATTTATCTTTGAATAAATGCAAGTATTTTATCTCTTTTAATTTTGAATCATTTGCATTGATATTTTCCAAAAAAAAAATTAAACATAAATTAATAGAAAATATATTTTGATTAAAATATTTTGAACCGAAGCACTATATAAACTGATTACTAGGGTTTTTATCTCACCTTATATAACTCATTCCACCGTCACAAATTGCCTCTGCAAAACACTCCTTTCACTCCTTTGAATACACTTTTAAATTAAAAAAATTGTAAAAAATAAAAATAAAAAATTCGAAAAAAAAAATTAAAAAAAATTATGTCGCATAGTCAATGCCACAGATGCATTTTCTGTCGTGTTTAACACGCGACAGACACCAACTCTGTCGCGGTTGGCACGCGACAGTAGCAATGTCAAATTGTGAAAATAGTTAAACTCGTAGGGGGTCCTCGTGAAAACAAAAAGTTATTTCTAGAAGAAGAGTTTGGTGAGATATGACGAATGGTAGTAGGCCTTATGGGCCCTACAGGCCCATAAAATGATAAAAATTGGCAATTACGCGGTTAAGCCCAAAAACGTGGTGGACCCGCTAAGGCCGTAGTTTGGTAGTTGTCTCGGACTCCACAGTCTTCACTGCATGACTTGTTTATTATTTTAAAATAAAATCTATTTTTATGGTCGATTTTCATGTCCTTTTCTCCTAATTTATTGTGGGTCTTTGTTTTTTAAAATCGTAAATATTAATAAAAAAATTAAATCAGATCAATCGAGACATTTTGGTTACATCAAACTTATTAAAATTATAATGCGAACAGTGCTCATTGTTGTTCAAAATAAGTAATAGATAAAAATTTCAATGCGAAAAATAAAATTTGTTAAATGATAATATATTAAGAAATTCTATGGGCCCCACGAATCGTTCCATTATGCGTGACCTACCCTTCCCCAATTTTGTAAGCATTACAATAGTTGTGCTTTAACTCTTATACACAATATTAAGCATTGTGGTAATAACTAATACATAAGTCAACTTATAATTGAGCATGCATGTTTCATCTTAGTAAATTCGATGAAATTAATTGAGGTTGTTTTTTTTGTGCAACCCCAACTATTTGGAATTTAAAAAAAGACTCAGTTTATTTGTTTATCTACCTAGCTAATTGATAAAAGCCCTATTATTATAATTTGGGTGAAGGCATGTTCACGTCATTTCGAAACATAATGGGGCTCTGGTACTGCCTTGGGCTTGCTTTACCCGTTGTAGCCCAGAGACAAATTCTAGGCCCAAAAAGGGAAATTCAAGGCCCAGTAACTTCCTTTACTTCACAATCATTCTCGTTTTATGAAAATAATAATCTAATTTGCCTGGACGAGTCTATTACACACAAATCTTCATCACCGTAGCTTAGGCGACGAAGGAATACATTTTCCGTAGAGATGAAAATTACGTAGATTAATTATCATGAGCCATCAGGATTAAATTAAGAATAGGCGGCATCCTTGGAGACTAGAGAAGAAGACAAAGATATACGATAAGAAAGAACAAAGTGCATTATCTCAAGACAAGGCTTAAATGCCTCTATCAGAAGTAGAATACAGACCTCATGATGATGTATTTAAGGACATACAATTAAAACATTGAGTTAGCAAGTTCAGAAATGTCTGTTGCAACCTGCTCATATTCCCCTTTCAACTTGTCTTGTTTTTCTCCTGGCGAGTTCTCCTTTGTCGGCTTGGTTAACACAAGAACACAGCAAGTCGGCCTCTTTGTGGCTCCTGCATTTGCAAGGTCCTGAAAATGGCAGTTCATCTACTATTAGTAATCTAGCATAGCCAACAACTTAGTCTTAAACATTTCACATAATTGTACAACATGATAGATATGAAATGCTAAAACATATGGAATATATCATATGGGCCTATGGGGTGTCTGCTGATATAGTACATGGTTAATTATTGACATAAACTCATGTGAAAAGCATGGAAACCAAAAGCGATAATAGGACATCCAGGCACATATGCAAGACGAACCTGTCTTAATCTAGACGAGCAATGACAATGATAGTTACTATGGCATTTGTTAACAAAGTACGATTGTATTAAACATACTCTGAAAATACACAGTAATTAAAGAATATGCATTGTGACTTACTTCCTTGGATGGGACATAGACATATGGAATCTCAGATTCTTCACATAAGATTGGAACATGAGTGATAACATCGATAGGTGAAATATTCCCAGCAATTATACATATTCTGCAATCATAAAAAAGGCATTAACATCATATTTAGGTAGGAAAGTTAAATTACAAGATAAATCCTAGGTAGGCAGAATTATTCAAACATGTATCAAGTTAACACACCATGTTCAACAACATTTTGTACAAGCTTCTTCAAACACCAGTTAAGTGAAAAAGTGTATATATTTATAGAGGCTTGAAGCTTCAGTCACATCAGCCCAGTAAGTAATTAGGTTAAAACAGAGATATTTATCAAAGAATATGTAAAATTAATCATTTTTTAGCAATCAAGTCACTCACGAAAGCTATCCAAACACACACACACACATAACTGTGTAACTAGAATCTTTCACACTCTAATTCAAATTCTATCTCTTGATACAATTGCTATCAAACATATTAAATATGGACATACAAAATTTACAAATTAGGCAAGCTTTAACATACAAAATCTCAAAATTAACAGGCCCTAAGTAAAAATAGTTAATCAGCATACCCCTTGTTTCCACGGCGAATACTTTTGACCACCTCCTTAACTCCTCTCTTCAAGCACTTGTGCTCCGCGGCTGAAAATCACAAAAGAAAACAGGCATAAACATATATCATTAAAAACAAAACAAAAAGAATCAACATAACAATCAATTAAATGCCATCGATTATAAAAACTGAACCTCGGCGAACAAGTTTAAGGGTGCGTTTGCAAAGCTTTTTGCCGGCGAGTGGTTTGGCAATGGGGGCGAGAGCCTGAAGCTTCTTCTCTCTCTCCTTGTGTGCAGATTTCTCGACCTCACTGTCGCTTCCCATCGCTCTGTGTGTGTGTACTTTTGGGTGGAGGGCGGGAGGAGGGGTTTTTGTGATTGCAGACGAATTAGGGTTTTAGGGGGGGCAGCGCTGAAAATAATACTCAAATATATAGGATTTTAAAGACCAAAATGACCTCTTTTTTTTTTTCTTTTCTATTTCCCAACCCAAAAACCAAAATAACCTTTCTAATAAGATATGACCAATATTTTACACCTATTGATTTTAGGATTCATTTATCTTTTTGCTTTTTAGGTCTCCTGCAATATGTGTACAGCGTATTACATTATAAAAATCAGCAAGTTAATATTTATCAGTATATTTAAATAATTAAAATTTTATTATATTCGTATATCTCTTTTCTTTTTTAGAAAATCAAAATATTCGTATATCTCTTAAAATGCTTTTATCAATCAAAATTTTAACTGTTTGCAATACAGTCTATCGACAATTATTAAAGTATAATTGAATTGAGTCGAAAAATGAGTCGAGTATTTGAAATTTGTATTGAGCTTAAGCATTTACCGAAAGCTGAGCTCAAACTCGTTCTTATACATTAACAAGCTAAAAATAGAATTTGACTTAACTTCGTAAAAATAAGACTACTTGAGGCTAATAAAAATACAACAAAATCCTTAAATAATAAGTTCAATGAAACTAACTCCTATAGGCTATTTAGTAAATTGAATATTTTGCAAGCAGAGTTCGAGCTTCAACGAGTCGAGCTCTCAAGCTGCACGTTTTTTGAATAGTTCTAATACCCTCTTCATTCACCACGTGAATTTAATATTAAACTTTCACTAAAATTTACAAACACACATTAAATCTATAACTCACAAATTGATTTAACATAAAGTTAAATTTTAAAACCGCCTAAGAAAATCCCAAAACAAACACACATGACAAGATTTATCAAACATGAAACCATCATCAATATTTTATAATCTCCTAAATTTCAAAAATTAATTTTTAAAAGTCATATGAAACCCAAGACAAACATATAGTGATGCATTATAATGCTACATGAGCCATCATCATATACCAATTCATAGTGTAGAAGTGTTTTTTTTATTTGCAAAAAATTGGTGTGACCCACCATTTTTTTTAATTAAAAAAACACTTCTAAAACTTGAGTAGTAGTTGAAAACAGATCCATAGTAGCAGAAAGGAATATCAAGTATCCTTTACTTTGACAAATTTTTAAAAAGTAGAGTACCAGCTATTTCACAAATTATTGGAAGATTTTATTAGATGCAATGTCTACAAGCCTGGACAGACTTGAAAAACATAGAGCTCTCATTCGCAAAGGAGCATCCAGATTCTGGTTCACCTAAGAATATGATTCGGAAATGAATAAAAACTGCAAGACGGAACATGAAAGCATCTTTTTTTCAAACAACAATGATCCAATTCCAATCCCTCTTTAAGTTGTGAATAATAAACCGTGAAAATCCCTGACAGAATCATTAAAATAAAGCATTAACAGGCCATAATGCGTAGCATAACAAGTAAAGGTAGTACAGAATCAGAGTTAAGTTTCCTTAGTTGAAGGGCCTTTCTTAGCAGCTTCTGCAGCAGCTTTCTCGGCTTCTATATCAGCAACAATTGCATCAATTTCAGCTTCTTCAAGTTGTCTCAGTCCATGCTCTTTCGTCATTACAGCAACTTCAATGTTCTTTCCTCCACTCTCCACAACCTTCAAACATAATTGATTTGCTTACATCTAATTAAAGAATGTATTTGCAGGCAAAATAAATCTAGTATATTCACAATCATTCCAAAAAATTTTTGAGAAATACTTCAGCTTTCCTGGTCACAAATATGTTCATAACCACTGTCCCGTAGCTTGCTTCTGCCTGAGTAACAAATTTTATGTTCCAGACTTGAATTCTAAAGGAACAATATGCCCTTGAGGATATCTAATTTTGCTAGAGGATTTGAGGAAAGTTTTGTAGGTATTTCTACAGCATCATACAACTTGTGTTAAGGGTGGTGCAACTTGCAAGGTACATATTCGAGATCTAATTTCCTGCTATTTATCCAAAATTAACATAGAGAAATTGTCTAGGAAGTGGCTCATAGACATTCATAAGTTAGGCACTCTGTTCTGGGTGGAAAGGTTAAGCCAAACATACCTTCTCTACTTTTATTTAGTTTCATATTACATTTTCGACCCAAAATATAAAATATTTATAGATGAAGTAAATTTTTTTTGGAAAGAACAGAAAAATGTAAAAGTAAAAATAGAAGCAAAGATAAGGGGCAGATATCTAAACAGAATTCTTAGTAGTAAATATTCAAATAACTGAGTCAAAAGCATGTAAACTTATAGAGTAGAGTTGCATCAAATGAATAATTACCTCTAGCAAAGCACGAATGGCTAACTTAACAGTTTCTTGGCCAGAAGATTCCTTATAATTCTTCTCCAGGAATTCCCGAATGGAGTTTGAATTTCTCCCAGTAGCATTGGCTTTCCATGCTGAAAATGTCCCAGATGG
Organism: Stenogyne calaminthoides; assembly: GCA_037126765.1. Classification (NCBI taxonomy): domain Eukaryota; kingdom Viridiplantae; phylum Streptophyta; class Magnoliopsida; order Lamiales; family Lamiaceae; genus Stenogyne; species Stenogyne calaminthoides. The sequence goes on from JBBCBC010000236.1 coordinate 39,829, forward strand.
ATCTGTCTGATAAAGTGATGGAGTACCCGTGTGTGGATCAAATCCAATGATCAAGGTGGAAAGTCCAAAAGGTCTCACACCACCACTTTGAGTGTACTTCTGCTGAAGACCAGCAATGTAGCGAGTTATGTATTCAACAGTTACAGGATCCTCAATCGTAAGTTTATAACTCTGACACTCAATACGTGCCCTATTTATCAGGACACGTGCGTCTGCCTTCAAGCCAGCACATGCTAATGCTATGTGATCATCTAAATTGACAATCTTTCTCACCGATCTGAAGGATGCCAAATAAAAATAGATGGAAAATCATTGAACTGCCAACTAAATAGAATTATAGGGGTTGAATTTCAAGCAAAACAGTACTTCAATTAAGCAATTTAACAGGTTGATAGTATTTGACTAAAGCAAGTAAATCTGTTCTAGTACAGGAAGCTAACCCTCAACTTGGAAAGCTTAGCTAGTGTTGGAGGAATATTAAACAAACTATGCTTCCGTGGTTTAACTGTATATTCTATAACACAGAACCTATTAATTTTATCATCAGAAACTGCCTGTCTCAATGAATTCCAAGTACCCATCCAGGAGTATTAAATGTTTATGCTCTACTTGGATTGAGGATATATCAGATGAAAGTGGAAGTCTCTCATGATTATGTGTATCTCAATGTTTACTTTCATGTTTAGAAATCAGATGATAAAAGGATTTCCCTCAGCATCGTCTTAGTCTTCACTAGGTCCAGTATTACATCAATTGCACAAGCTTCACAAGCGTATTCACAAGCAAAGAATATTTCAGAGAGAGGAATCAGCATAACTTAACAAAGAAATCAAGATCCAAAATCAACAAGTAGCAGATGATAAAAAAACAATTAAACCTCGTAATAGGAAACCCTAAACCCTAAAAACTCCATTAATCAATCTAAACCGTAATAAACCACCAAAAAAATGAAAAACCTACATCTCCCGATCTGCAATTGCGCGTGAGAGAGAGAAAGAAAAGATTACCTTGAATCTTGCAGCTTAGGAGTGGACTTCTTCTCGACGGCAAGCACTATAGTATCGGTTCCTCGAACACCTACGGCGGCGTTTCCCTTTCGTACGGCTTCGAGAGCGTACTCCACCTGGAAAAGGTGGCCGTCCGGCGAGAATACAGTAATTGCTCTGTCATATCGCGCCATATCTCACTCTATTTTCGAGTAAATTTGGAATTTGTATTCGTTCTGAGGAAAGAAATGAGCGTTTTGCAGAGGGCGGAGGAAGTAAAAAAGGGAATCGATGGCAGCTTGGGCGACAAGACAAGACGACTTAAAAAAGAAATAGCGTTATTTATTCACTAGCGATTTTCGACAAGTAAAACGTATCTACACAACTCTCCTTTAATATTTGAATAGTGTTTTCTTTTAAACTATAATAATGAAATTGGGCTTTCATAAATAAAGTAATACATATCATGTTAAATATTTTTCTATAATAATACAACATCAAATATTATTAAAATTTTATTTTATTTTTATAAGAGGAAATAAGAAACTCCTACACATGAATTGTTGAAATCACAAACTAAAATTTTTAAACAAATATGTACATTTTCTATTTATCATAATTTTTAAATTCATATAATTTAAAATCATGACTTCAAGCGCACAATTGAATCCAAATCAAACATACAAATTTAGGAAGGGTAGGTTTTTTTTCGTATTTTCCTAATAGTTTTGTAGTATTTATACACGTATAATTTTTTTTTTAAAGGTAATAATGTACTACCAACTATTTCATTGTCTTCCCTCCCAGAGTTTGTCAAAAGTTGATCTTTCTTAAAAAACACAAAATTAACCGTAGACCATCTCATGTGTAAGACGGAGTGCAATTTAGCACAATTAACAACCATCACTCTTCATAAAGTGTTAAAACGTCAATACTCAAATTACACTTCGTCTTACTGTTGAGACTGTCTCACGCAACTGTGTGTCTTGTCTCATTAGATTCACGAAGATGTTTAGTGACACTCTCTTAATTTTAGTCACATTTTTCAGTCTCAATAAATATATTATAGATGTGTAATTGACCCATATGTGACCTATTTTATAGTCTTTATATTAATTGGGTTTATTTTTTATTTTTTTCCTTTTATAGGGTCTTTGGTCTATTCATAATCACATCCCTTCTCTCTATGTATCTCTCCACCGCAACTTTGTGCTCCGACTGGAAGTCCACCCACTCCACCGATTACGTTGCCACGGACCCCGTCGATGTAGTCAGCGATTGATTACAACATAGAAATACTCTTGGGTTGATTTAAATGTGATCTTTTATAAATTTTTATATTTTAATTAGATATTTAATAACGATGTACTAATAGTTCTTTCCTAAAATCTCAATTCTTTCTTTACACCATCTTGTGTTTTTAGCGAATAAGTTATTTATTAATATTTAAAATGATAAAGTGATTTTAAAAAAAATATATATGATAGATTTATCTCTCCTCTATTTTAGGTCTCCTTAAAAATTGTTAAAACAGTAACTATGAACAAAAAGTTGGGGATGAGGAGGTAGTATTAATTCTTTTGTTGTGAATTGTGATCTTCTTTTTTTTACTATGTTTGTGCATGTGTTAGGTTTGCCTTTTGTTTTGTATGTAGCGATGTATACTATAACAAATTGGGGGTAATTCTTGGAAAGTCAAAAAAAATTCTTTACTCCTCACTACAATCTTTTTTTTTCTATTAGAAACAATCCAATATATACCCTCTTTCAAATCAAATCAGCCCCACCCGTGCCCACTTTTTATCTTCTCCGCCCCAAATTTTTTTTTTAGTCATCTCCTCTCTCTTCAACCAATTTCTCTCTATTATTTTATCTCTCTTCATTTTCTCACTTTTGGAGAGAAAAGGTGCACCAAAATGTGGTGGTTAAATTGGAATTGGGGTTGTGGAGAAGGCGTGTGGTGGTGGTGGTGGTGGTGGTCGTGGCCGAAAGTGAGTGGTGGGGGGTGATGAAAATTGACGATGGTGTCGGGAGATCGATGAAGAGGAGATGGGGAGGGGCGTGAAGCAGGATAGAGTTTGTGATTGTGGGGAAGGACTTGTCGGAGACTTGATCTTGGTGGTGGTGGTGGTGGAGGGTGGAGTGGTGGATGTTCAAAAGACCCCATAAGCCCCGTATGGGAGACTCAGATTTTGAAGAGAAAAAAGCGGATCTGGATGGATCCAGGGGAAGAGAATGAAAGCGTGATGATGGTAAAAAAGATCTAGGGTCTCTGGTGGCGCCACGAGGATGGGCGGAGGTGGTGGCGGTCGCCATGGTATCTTGGCGGCGTGGGAATCGGTGCACTGCTTGAGGGGCGAATCTAGAAGATATCACGAGAGGTGGGTGGATTTGTGAAGCCGGGTTCTAATTTATTCATTATTTTTTTGGCTTGATGGTTGACTCAAATATTCAATTTATTTATGTGAGTGTTTCCAAAAATGGTCTTTATTATTTTTTCATGATTTGTTTGAAGAATAAATGAAGGATTTTTTGGAAGCAATTTGTTCTAAATTCAACTTTTTGTTTTGAAGAATGGTTGATTCAAATCTTTCAATAATTGCATGTGTGATATACATTGGTTGAAAGGAACATAACATATTGTATGTACACCTCTGGAATTTATTTATTTTTAGTGTGAATAATACACAATTTTCAATCAGTGTTTGTGCAGGAGAGATCTATGTGATGGAAAGCTTCTAGTATGGGGGTGGAAGTGGTGATTATGCAGTGTGAAGATGCAAATTGATTACGTGTATATTCAATGTTTACACGTGTATGCAATGTTTTTAAGCGTGTATGCAATTCATTTAATGTATATGCAATGTAATTTTAGTATATACAATATGTTTTAGAATATGCAATGTATTTTTTAAGTATATGCAAAAAAAATTCGTTGAACAATGCATTTTTATAGGTATATGCAATGTTTTTTTATTAAAAGATAAAACAGTGATAAATTGGGCATAATCGACAAATAAATTAATTTAAAATAATAAAAACCTTAAAAAAAATTATTTCAATTATTACTTGTTAATGTGAATAAACCTCTTCTTTTTCAGTTGAAACTTAAACAAAAATAAAACTTTTATTTAATTATTATTATTATAATTGTGACCCCATAAAAAGTAAGTGAATGGCAACTGACAAGATATAAAAAAACAGACGTCAAGACATTTATGATGCATTTGTGTGTTTTTTCTTTGCGGCAAGTTGGGTGAAAATAAGGGCATAATAGGAAAATTACATGAAAATTTTGTATTGGAAAACAAGTTTTTTTTCTGAATTGTACCGCATAGCTTTTTGCATTTTTTGATTGTACCTATTAGTCACTGCCCCTAACAAATTGAACCCAGGAAGTTGACGTGAGCTAAAGACTCTGATATTATGAAATAATTTCATTTCATTTAAAAGTTCGAATTTATATAGAGGTACAAAATTAATTCGTTTATTTAATTTCCTAACATTAAAATCACTTTTGAAATGAAATGTGCAAATTTTAGGCCCCGCATGGTATGTAGTTGGAAAAGGAATAACAATAGTAAGACAAACTCTATGATACAAATTTGTATACATACAAATCCCAATTGAGACTCAATTTCACTTTACCCAACCCATTTTGACCCGTTTGATCGGGTCATCTTAGACCAACGAATTAATTAATTTCCTGAATCGATTGATTTGTATATATACAAATTTGTACAGTAGACCTACTCCAATAGTAAATAAATATCATTAAGTGTCAATCTGATGGCGAGGTTGATGATTACATTATTACTATTTGGTTAAAAATTATAGCAATATTATTAATGGAAATGACTCTTTATTACTTCTCATGTACTCTCATTATCCACTTTTATTACCCAACCAAGCGGATTCTTACTTTTTATTATAGACAAAAACCAGTATAATGTAACAAAGTCATAAAAGAAAGGTGGTTCTTAGTTGCTATATTATTGAGTAGGCAGTATAAACTACACAAATTAATTCATAAAGCTGAAGGGTGGTTCTTAAAGTAAGTCTAGTGTGAAAATTTTCATGTATGAAAATCTATAAAATTGACTAAATCAATCATCTACACTAGAGTTGCCCAAAGGCCGGGCAAGTGAAAAGCAGGAAAAACCGTGTATTACACGGTTTGGTTCGATGTTCATAAGAAAAGAACCGCCGGTTGAATCGCGGATTCAGCGCAGTTGAACGGCGATTCAGCTGATTCGGAACGGAGCCGACCTTTAAACGAAATATGATTGTTGATCCGGCGGTTCCAGTTCGAGCAAATGAACCGCCGGTTCACGCCTCTGGATTGGGCGATTTTGGCCGTTGGAAAGCCGAACCGTGATTCCGGCTGTTTCGAACCGGTTCGCCCGGTTTTCCTTTTTTTTTTTTTTTTAATCAATGGTTGAGATTGAGTCAAATATTTATTTTTTTGATCAATGGTCGAGATTTAAATGAAAGTTCCGTTTTTTTTTTTTTTTTTTATTTTCTCAAACTCTATAAATAATTTCTCCATTTGTATTCATTTTTCTTGCACCAACTTGATCCAAATTGATCAATTCTTCTTCATCTCTCTAATTCTCTTTCTTCTAAGTTCTAAGTTCTAACTTTATAAATTATAAGCTTCATTAAAGTTCATAATTCATACTTCATATATTATCTATATTGATATATTTTATACATTATAGTATATAGTTTATATTATTATTATATACACTTTACTTTTTACTTTATATTTTATATTACATAATATAAAATGTCGAAAAGGAGAATCATCATCTTCTAGAGGAGGAAAAGAAAAGAGTCCGATGACTTCCATTTTCCTCCTCCTCCTCCTCCCTCTTGAACAATTCAATATTCCATGGAGTGTGGAGGAAATAAAGCGAGTCTTGGTGGTCGGTTATCACGGATGCCTGCTTTTTCAAATGAAGAATTTCAACAACCTCGTGGTGGTACTCAAGAAAGTACTCATGGTCATGGTCCTCATGGTCATGGAAGCGAAGAAAATGTGGTGGAGGAGGAGGAGGCCATTCCACCTCAAAGGCGGAGAAAAGAAAATGTAGAGTTCTTGCATCAAAATATTCACCATTCACTAAAAAAAAAGTGGCAACAGATGAGGTAAATATATTTAAAGTTCATTGTAACTATTGCACTAGGGTTTATCATTTTGAGAAAGGTGGTGGATATGGAACATTTAAAAAACACTTGTTGGTAAAACATAAAGAAGTCTTGGGAATGACTACATCTCAAACGCAACTCACATTGGATTCACGGCGTCTTGAAGGTGGTGAAGTAAGTAATCCTACTAGTTTATTTAGATATAATGTTAAAATTCTTTAGAAGAGAATTAGCTAAACTTATTTGTTCTAAACATCTTCCTTTTCGTTTTTGCAAATGATCTTCGTTTTGAAAAAATGGGTTACTACGACTTATAATCCTTCGGCCAAAAAAAATTTCGCGATCTTCTATTACTCGTGAAATTGATAAAATGGCTAAAAAATAAGAGATGAAATAGTATCATGTTTTCTAGATTAACTCAAAAAAAAAAATTCTATATGTTAGGATATTTGGAGTGATCATTTTCAAGAGCATAATTATATGGGCATTACTTGTCATTGGATTGATGATCGTGGACAATTCAAAAATGTTTAATTGCATATAGAGTTTGATCTTCGAGCATCTGACGCAAATATTGCTCTAAAAATTAAATGCGGTTTTGCAAAGAGTACAATGTTCTTACAAAAATATTTTCAATTTCATTTGATAATGCAAGTCTAATCAAAATTTAGTTTAGATGAACTTATTGCAATTTGTCAACCATCAATTGGTGGTAGATTTTTTCATGTAAGATGTTTTTTGTCATATTTTAAATTTGTGTGTTCAAAGCGGTTTATCTTCTTTAAAAACGCATGTTGCTCTAATAAACATGCACTTGGTTATTTGGTTAGACATCAAAAAGTTTTAAAAATATGGAAAAGTTTACGTGTAGTTAATAAACTTACTCCTAAAAAGTTTTCACTTGATGTTGCTACTAGATGGAACTCAACTTATAAAATGTTAAGTGCATCTTATGAGTATAGAAATGCATTATGTAATTTTTTGCACAAGAACAATGTGGTATTACTTTATTTCCTAGTCAATGGGATTCATGTGCTACTTTATGTGAGATGTTGCAAGTTTTAATGAAACTACTACACAATTATCCCAAGACGTATTATCCCTCTTCTATTCTTGCTTTAGATCAATGTGTTAGAGTTGCAATTACTCTAGATTGTAGTGATCAAATGAAATATTATATAATGCTTTATTAGTTCAATGAAAGTCAAATGGATGAAATATTTTTATATATTCCCGATGTGTTTATAATTGCTAAAATACTTGATCCTAGAGTAAGAGTAGATGGAGTGTGCGAATTAATTTCTATATATTATGATGCTTTATTTCCTATTACGGATGATAACACCCCTTCTCCTATTGTAGTTGTCCAAAAATTTAAACAAGTGCTTATGGATGTTTTTAGAGAATATAAAATTCAATTTGATCCTACTAGTGGTGATTCTACTAGTGTTAGGTAAGTGCTACTAGTACTACTAGTAGTGGGCGTGGTGGTACTCAATCCAATCAATTGTAAGTGGTCTTTTTGGTAAATTTTTCCGTTTAGATAATTTTTCTAAAGAAACGATATCAACAACGTCTAAAACAACTTGGCACAATCAAATGTTTTCTTAGAAATTAAAAATTTTCTAAATACACCTTCTTTTGAGTATCAACAGGAGAATTAGAAAATTTTGATATTTTAAAGTGGTGGTCGAGGAGATTAGATGCTTATCCGGTGTTGAGTATGATTGCAAAAAGAGGTATATGCATGTCCGTCTCAACAGAAGTAGCCGTCGAGCGAGCATTTAGCTTGGGTGGACATATCTTGAATGAAAGACATTCAAGATTGACGATCGAAAACTTGGAAAATCAATGTTTACTTGATGATTGGGTGAAAGAAGATCGAACACAAAATGAAGCTCTTGTAGCGGATTCTAGCGAAGATAGTGTGATCGACACAACTAAAAAACGAAAGTGAAGCTTAAATCTTTTTAAGATTTAAGTCTTGAAATAAGAAGAACTACGTGAGTTTTGATTCTAATCGGAGGATCGTAAGCAACATAATTTTAAGTTTTCTAACTTAGAATTTTCTAAGTTTAAAATTTAAAATTATGCCCAAGCCCTTTTTTTTTATCCTCTTTTCATTATTTGTAATTTTTTAATTGTAATTATAAGTTTTGCAACTTGTATTTGTAGCATTATCAATTTAGTTACTTGTAAGTTGTAACTTTTAAGTTGTAAATTGTAAATTGTAATTTTGTAATGTATTAAATTATTGTTTAATGTTTAAATTGTAAATTACTTGTAAATTGTATGTTTAGCATGTTTAGCATTAAGTTGTAATTTACCAAATTAGCAATTTAGCATGTTTATTGTTTAAATTATAAATTACTTGTAAATTGTAACTTTTAAGTTGTAAGTTGTAATTTTTTTGAGTTGTTTGTTATTTGTTTGTAATTTTGTATGTTTAATAACATAAGATTTTGCTTCATCTTCTTTAAATTTACTTCAATTTTTTTTTTTATTTGTATTTTGATAAAAAAAGGGTTCGGAACCGTGAACCGGAACCGGAACCGTTGGAACCGGAACCGTGTAACAATTTTTGCGGTTCGGTTCGGTTCCACCCTTTTGGAGCCGAGGCTGCGGTTCGGGAATCGGAACCGGCGAGTTCGAACCCGGATGGGCAAGTCTGTCTACACCCTAAACACTAAATAATGAGCAACCCAAATTATGGCCTGTCGGGATGAGTGAGCAACCATGAACTTGGCCAAGTGAGCAATGAGCTTTTAAATTTCAATTTCACGAATTTATTGCGTAGAATTTGTCATATGCTTTATCTTAATAAATATAAGTGGACCAATAACGAAATCAATTTAAATTTTGCTCTATAAAGTTAGTACAAGACACAAAATGAAACATACCAATATTGGCTCTATAACAGTCTTAACAGATGTATCAAATCCCCAATAAAAATCTGTAGCTTAGGATTTCAAAAAACGAAAAAGCAAAAGCAAATTAAAGGTAGCGTTGAAAGTAAAAATAAAGAAAATGACGTAAAAACACACATCCCCGATCCCCCTCTCGGAAGACGTACTAGTTACCATTCAATCACCAATAACTTGTAGGCTACTAGGCTAGCATTATCAACTTTAACACAATCACACCACCATATTTATCAGATAAATATAACATCAATTACAACGGATCCATTTGCGTAACCACAATGGGGCTCCGAACCACATGTTTCCCATCCACCCAATAAAGCGACCCGAACATTGCCCCGGAACCGGAATCATCCAACTTCAAATTCTTATTCTTCCTATCAACGGTTACATTAACATAGTAGCCTAGTCTCCTCACCGTCTCCGAAAAAACAAGCTTCTCCGGCCTCACCTTAACCTTCACCCCTTTCGGCGGCTCCACCCTAACCCGGTACACCCCCTTCGTCTCCCCCACGTTCGTCACTATCCTGAAAAACACCCGGCTCCACACCTTCGATTCTTTCGCAAACGAAGCTATGATCGACGGATAGTTCAGATTCTCGGGCAATGGCTTCGTCATTGGGCAATTGACCCGCGATCGCGTGATCACTTGAATTGTCTTGGGTCCGTACTCTATTGCGCACAAGAAACTGACGTAATCGTTGTTTGATAAGTCGTACACCAGCCCTGGATCCATGGCTAGGTCCAGGTTCAGGTTTCCTGCCCCGTAATCGTACGGATTTGCTCGCTTTTTACTCGATTCGTCGATCATCGGGTTGAGACAGTTGTCAACCAGGCTCGCGGTGGTCATCATCGCTGATCTTATCGCCGCCGCCGACCAATCTGGGTGGGCGGATTTAAGCAGGGCAGCGGCGCCGCTCACATGGGGGCAAGCCATGGAAGTTCCCGACAGGATGTTGAACTCTGCTTTTCGAGTGTCGGAATCCAGGCCTGAGGGACCCACTGCCTCTGTCAAGCCGCTATAATGTTTACTCCAGGGGCAATCAGGTCGGGTTTTAGAATTTCCGGGTTCAGGCCGTTGGGGCCCCTGCCGGAGAAAGAAGCCACCACCGGAGCTGGTTTGGTTCCGACCACCGTTCCACGGAATATGATTGTTGCTCGTAGGGTGCGATTGGAGGATAAATAGGCTTTAATTTGGTCTCCCTCTGCAGAACCAAGTGCACAAGCTGGAATCAAATGAGCGTCTCCGACTAAACCCTCGCCGGTGGAAGCTCCGTTGGCGAGGATCATTCCGACGCCGCCGGCTTTTTTAACGACCAATCCCTTTGCGACACGTGGGCTGCTACCCCGATCGCAGATGACTATTTTTCCCCGGACGGAATTAGGATTGAGTGAATCTTCCAAACAGAGTGAAGCAGAGAGAACCCCTGATTTACCAGGATATACAAGAGGATAAATTTTGCCCTTCAATGGTTTTCCGGCATACAGCGATACGCCGGAGAAGTTTTTCCGTTGCTGAGAATCACATCCGCCGGGAAATTCCGATCGATTGTGCCGGCGCCGACGGTGGTAAGCCATGGGGCAAGATTAGTCACTGACACTCCATTAGGCCCGTCGTTTCCTGCTGAGGAAGAGACGAAAATGCCCCTGGAAACGGCGCCGTACGCTCCGATTGCAATCGGATCGAGATAATACGGGGAAGAAATGCCGTCGCTGCCGCCGATGGAAATCGAAATGACATCGACCCCGTCGTTGACGGCAGCGTCGAAGGCCGCCAGAATATCGGAATCGAAGCAGCCCGCATTTTTCCAGCAGACTTTGTAAACCGCCAAACGGGCCTTGGGCGCCACCCCTTTGGCAATTCCGGCGGCGTAACCCTCCATGCTCGCCCTGTAAACGTATCTACCCGCCGCCGTGGAAGCTGTGTGGGTCCCATGCCCATCGGCATCCCTCGGCGATTTAAATTCAATCGTCTCGTTAATTCCAGAACCCCCGGCCTCATGCCCTTTAGAGAAAAATCTAGCCCCAATTATTTTTCTATTGCAATTTCTTAATTTGAATTTAGCACCCGTTTGGCACGTGCCTCTCCACCGTCTCGGAACCGGGCCGAGATTCCGGGAGAAGCTCCGTCGCTCGGGCCGTCCGGTGTCGAAAATCCCGATAATGACATCGGGCCGTAATCGGATTCGGACCAGAGGCCGCGCTGGTTGCGCAGCCCTATGAACTGCGGGGAGCGCGTGGTGTGGAGGCGGCGGCGGCGGTCTTCGAATGCGGCGAGGACGGAAGGGTGCTGGAGAGCTGAGGCCGCTTGGGATTGCGTCAGCACGGCGGAGAAGCCGTGGAAAACGGTGTCGTACACGTGGAGGATGGTGGTTGGGTCGGCGAATTCGGCGGTGTACCAGTGGTAATGGGACTGGAAAACGGAGGGCTTGGATGAAGTGTCTACTCGGATGATGTAAGTTTTCACCGTCCGATCGCCTGAAGTTTGGGCGACGGAGAGTATGGAGAAAAGCAATTGAACAAGGAAAAGGGGAAGCCATGGGTGAGGAAATGGAGTGATTAGAAATGGTGATTTAAGAGGGAATTGTTGGAGTAATTAGTAATGATTAAGAAAGCAATTAGTGAAATGATTACTCCATTTATGTGTGGGGAATGGAGTATGATTTTGTCGAGCATCTGCATCACCACCATTACATATTTTCATGCGGAAATGGCGGTAACCAAATTACTCCAATAACAGGGGAACCAGACATCTCAATTTAACTATGATGAAGCATAAGATTAATTAACTAAGGAATGCTGCAAATGGAATACATACATGAGACGTGATCGGTGATTGTACTATATTGTATTAGTATTTAGGTATATATTTTAGTGAAATTATTTATTACTAACACTAGTAATAATAAAGTAAAAAAAAGTGGTCAAAATCCAACTGTAGAAATTCTCTCTTTAGTATTTGGGAAATTGGAATAGGAATTGGTACAGGAGTGGGTCGTAGGTTTTGCATTAGTAGGAGTAAAATTTAACCTTGTCAACTCTTTATTATTAACAAATCAATCATCAACAGGAGCATTAGGTTTTGATAGTTATAAATCTATCAATTAATCTTGCGAGTTGGAACGTTATATTCCATATAATTATGTTTATGGATCTAAACTGACGTATATAATGAACTGGAGGAAGTATATAATTTAGAAGTTCTTTTGAGTTATGATTGTGAATGATGTTTTTCTGGGTTGGGTTTATATGGCATTGCTTCAATTTTATCAAATTGGGATAAATAAGTAACAACTTTTCAAATGATGTTGCTTAAATGATGTAGTAAAATAACTCGAGTGTGGAGCATTACTATTTCCTTCATGAGATTATGAGTTTAAGTAATCATCTATCTAATTTTATGTTTTTAAAAAATGAATTCATAATTAGTGGATTTATGTATACTCCTATATAACATAAATAAATCCTTCTGTCCTTGGTGCAAGTGAAAATGTATCATTTAATCCATAAATGAACGACTTAAACTAGAGAATACATGAATGCATGAACTAACTCAATTAAAATGTCCATCGCATGAGCCAACAAGTTTAAATGCATGCTTCTTTATACACATGGATAGCAAAGTTTACCAAACAAGCAATGATTGAGTTTTTGAGATTATAATAAATTTGAATTATCGATAGTCATGTAGAATGTGTCTCTTCAACAATTACAGTACAATTATATTTTGCAGCCCCATCTACTTCCAAAATGTGTCTTCAATTTGTAATGGATATGTATCTTAATATATATTAAAATTCAAATTAGAAATCCATTTATTGGAAGAAATGTTTGTCTAGTCAAATAAATATCAAACCACTAATATAATCATATAAGCACTACAAATAAGACTGTATGATAGTATAATTAAAATTTTCTATTATACTTGATGTAATCTATTCGATAAAACACTAAAAAAACTGAGTTTCACAAAGTTAATGCCAGCATGGACCAATATAAAGGAAGACCAATAGTTAGAGCACAATGATCAAATTAATTTTACTATTATAAAAAATGAGTTTTATCAATTCAGGTCCTGAAAGATGATAAAACTATCAATTTAATTGAAAGATTTTTCTATCGATTCAAGACGCAAAAGATGAAAACTATCAATCGGAACTGAAAAGATATAAACTATCAATTCGAGGCTTATAAATTTTAAGGCCATGTTTGGCACTAAAAATCCTAAACCACGAAAACTAAACCCTAAACCCTAAACGATGAACCTTAAAGCTTGAACCATGAACCCTAACCCCGCGAGGCAAGTAAACCCTAAAAAAAAATAGAACATGAAATAATGATATAAAATATAAGTGTCAAACATGGCCTTAAAATATGTGAGTCTCAAATTGATAGTTTTTATTTTTTAGGCTTTGGATCGGTAGTTTTCTATTTTTCGGCCGAATCGATAAAGAAAAATCTTTAAGGAATCACATATTTTAAACCCATTGTCCTCATGTCGATTCAGGCGCGAAAAAATAAAAACTATCGATCCAAAGCCTAAAAAATAAAAAATCGATTTCAATTGGCGTATATTTTAAGTTCATTGTCCTCAAATTGATAATTTCTATTTTCGAGACCCTGAATTGACATTTTTTCTATAAAAGAAAGTTACATACACATGTAACACATCAAATAATATATGGAATCGTTAAAGTGCAGAAGGCCTGGGCCATACACGCTTCTTTTGGGATAGTTAAAGTGTAGAAGGGCGACTACCAATGGGCCGCCATATAAGCCTAATAATGGGCTGCACTCAATGGCCCACTTCACTGCCTTGATTTGGGCTTAGTCATAGACACTTAAGCCATCAAGACAATAAATAATTAAAGGCCTACCTACTATATGTAGTTTTTAAACTTAAAAATACGGTTTTAATATGTATTACTATTTCATTATAGATAATTCACAGTACCTATACTTGTGGGTGTATATTTATTATTGGCGCATATTGCATCACGTGAAATTCAAATGAAGTGATGAAATAGCAAATAAAATAACTAGAGATGCAATTAATATTAATATGTCATAAAAAGTCCATGCTAAAAAAGGGATAATTGTTATTTAGCAATTAGCATAGGATAATTTGTATCCAAATATGATTTTTATCATAATTGGAAGTACCAACAGACACAATTATGGGAAGAGAGAATTAATCCACCAGCTTATTTCTTTTTTAGTAAAATCAACCGACATCTATATCACTACTTTCCTGAGTTCCTCCTATGTGTATATACAGGACAATGACGTTTTCTGAATAATGGATACTGATGTTTCTTTTATGTAATAGAGTAATTAAGGTTGGGAAATGGGATCCCATACTACTCGGTTATTTCAGTAATTGCATTTTAAATTTTAAATATAAGATATGTAACGTTTTTTTATCCACTAAGACAATATATGAAAAAAGAAAGGGAAACTTGTCCGTTTCAAACCAAAAAAAAAAGGATGAGCCCTCACGGAGTGTTTATTTAATATGACCAAAAATTGTGACAGTCCTATAAATGAAACATAATATTATAAGCTAATCAAAATCAACGCTCCCTCTTTTCAAAATATTTAAAATTTAAAACGTCATATTTCAATTAGCCTACGCTTGCGAAGTCGGTATACATATAGCACAGCACCAATGGGATTGAAAGTAATACAATTAAAATAAATTATATTATTTCTTATATTCCGTCAAGGGTTTATTTTATTTTACAGTAACACTTGTGTGCTTCAATTTTAATTTGAATGAATCATCTACACTCTAAATACTAAACAATAAACTCTAAATCATGATTTATTCGGGCTGAGTGAACCATGAATCACTCAGGTCGGGTTCAGGCCCGTGCCCGGACTGGGAGGTCAGGCCCGGGGTCAGTTTTAGGTTTTTTTTTTGGGACCCGACCTCCCAGCTCGAGCCCGAACCCGGCCCAAATGGTTCATGGTTCACTCGATCCGAATAGGTCATGATTTAGGGTTCATTATTTAGTGTTTAGGGTATAGATGATTTATCCAAATTAAAATTGAAACACACAAGTGTTACTCCCCAACCAAAACTAAAATAGGAGAATTGTTTTTTATTTATTATTTAGTTAAAAGTGAACGGCACCGTTTTAATTACCCTGTACACCATGCTGGGCAACGACCCCAGTAGAGGATCCTGATCCCATTCTATCATAGTGTTTGTGCCTTTAAACCCTTATTAATAATAATAATAATAATAATAATAATAATAATAATAATAATAATAATAATAATAATAATATTTATTATTTGAAGACAAGAACATCCAAATAAACTATTTTCATGAACTTGTAAGTTGTAACCTTTAAATTCGTACGTAATAAAAAAAATTAAGAACTAAGGGAGCGAGAAGTTGAGAGTGTTAACAATCTTCTTTTGTGCATTAACATGATTAAAATGGATGCTTCTCAATCTGATTTTTGGAGCTGGAATGGATCAAGAAACGGAATTTTTTCGACTAAAGATACGTACATTGGCTCGTGCAAGGAGGAAGAAGACCTAGAAGATCATACTGATGGAACGAAATTTAAATCCTTATGGAACAACTTTACTCCACGTAGAGTCCAATCCATCGTATGAAAAATTCTCAAACAACGGCTACCTACCAAAGACAATCTCTTCATCAGGAATACCATCCCGACAGAAGGCGATCTTACTTGCAATATGTGTGCCTCGGCCGTAGAAAGTGTTGCTCACCTAATGCTTGAGTGCGGGTTTTGCGAATATAATTTGGAGCAACATCTATAATTAAATTTTGGGCTAGATATGATGCCACATAGAGACATTACTACACATTTTCTACAACATGAAGCAATGCTCGATTCACATGTGTTCAACAGGATAGGATCTACCATTTGAAAAACAACCACTTGGGCGATCTGGAATTCCTAAAATGAAAGGCTATTTGAGAACACTAATCCGGATCCAAGAAAAGTTGTCCTAAAGCGAAATCAAAGGCCTTGACATGGTCGTGGGTGACAACAAAATATGCTAAGTCAAATCAATGTACATTCGTGTCATGGCGTTCCAATTCTAGAATAGAGTGAGTTTTAAATATGTTGTAAGCTTGAATCCCAGGTTGTTTTTTTCATTTTCTCTGATTTGGGGATTAATTTTATTGTAAAGGGTGATGATATCCTTTCTCTTCCATCTTTGGTTGATTAATGCATCTGTTTTTCGCTGCTTAAAAAAAAAAGAACTACTCTACACAGTTCAAAATCAGTCAATATATAGAGTGTGTTTAATTTGAAGATATAATATACACTATTTAAAAAAAAAAAATTTACATGAGATCTAAAGTTGGCTTCGGTTAAAAGTTGTTTTCATGAATCCTTT
Organism: Stenogyne calaminthoides; assembly: GCA_037126765.1. NCBI lineage: Eukaryota > Viridiplantae > Streptophyta > Magnoliopsida > Lamiales > Lamiaceae > Stenogyne > Stenogyne calaminthoides. The sequence goes on from JBBCBC010000236.1 coordinate 56,273, forward strand.
TACGGAAAAGTAAAAAAAAAAAGTTAAACGTGGTAAAAAGGAAGGAAAAAAGTGGCAAACCCGTTCATATTAAGAAAAAACATTTTTAAATAATTTTTTTATTTACTTAATTGAAAATAAAATAAAATACTGTATGAAATTAATAAAAAGATCGAAACCGCTGATTGCAAAAGACAAAAAGAAACAAACAAAAGGGATAAACATGAAAAAATGTGCCTAGTGTTCAACTATAGCAATAATTGAGGTTATTAGGAGAATAAGCTCAGATCAAATCATTAATTACAAAAACAATTAAAGGGCTAATAATGCAATTAGCACCATATATTAGAAAAGGGTAATAGAAACACTAAGAAGAAAGTGGAGGTCCTATGCGGAGGTATTAAATTAATGTAATTAGATTCTCAGAACATGATTGATTATAATAATTATTTAAATGTACATTTGTACATATCAACAATTATTTGACTCGCTCCTTAATCACATCGAATCCCATCTCAGTTGGATCTGTAGCTTGCAATTCATAGCTAATTCCATCCAGTGCTCTTCTCAATCCATCTTTCGACGTTGCGTACAAAATTTTCGCTCTAATTCGTGATGCTGTTGGCGCCCTGAAAATATTTCCATAATTAAATTACAGATATTATACGTTAATCTTCTCAGGTAATCATAATAGTATACCAAAATTCAAATTCTAATTACAATCATGCCCAATTTAAAGATTTCTCCAAAATATTGATTCAGGTTCAAATGAGATGGTAAATTTCAATCATGCCCAATTTAACAGTCTGTACATTTATTTATTTTTCCACACATCTCAATCCAATATTTATCGGCACGCTTCATATATACGCTAACTTTTTTTTTTTTTTTTTTTTTTTTTGACAAAAAAGTAAACTTCATTCATCAAGCCGCAAAATTGGCTTCAACGTCAATAGCAATCGAAGCAGGAATGCAGAAAAAATGAAACGAGAAATCATTCATAAAAATTCTCAAATAAAATTATACTAATATAGTACTCCGGAAACACCATAGAATGAAAAAAAAGTAATTAATTAGCAGGCATCTTTCAAAAAAGAAAAAGGAATTACCAGGCAATGAAGAAGATCTTGCTCTTTCGGCAATTATCAACGGTTACAAAGTCAAAATCGAAGACAGCGTAGCGGCAGTCGTCCTGCGGCAACGCGGCAGCCAGATCATCGTAACCCTCACCGGCGCCGCCGACCTTATCCACCGTCATCCGCTTAGATCCTTCATCAATTTTGTAGACGATGTATCTATGAACCTTTTTCCACTTCATCTCCATGAATGAATTTTTGCACTCCTCCGTCACCCACATCCCCGTCGTCGCCTACGCAAACAAATCATCAAAACAATTTCAATTTCAATTTCAAAATATACATATATATTTCTGTATCTATATATGTGAGAAAAAAAAACAGTTTGAATAATTATAGGTGTACCATCTTGAAAGCCATCGCCATTGCTGAGAGTTGTTGAGAATTAAGTATTGGGGGTCAACTCTGGGCTAAAGCTTTAGTGATAAGAATGATTTAATTTTATGAAGAATTGAGCATTTATAAGGTGTGATTAGGGATTTGCCCTTGGTGTCCCGCGATATTACGACCCTGACCCTATCAGATATATAATTATATACCTGATGGATCTGATTTGCCCATCAAAATATTATTATAGATTCAATAAATTCTTATTAATTGATTTGTTCAGTTTTCTTAATTTGGAAATTCGTCATGTGGGATTACCCAATTTTTCCTATTCGCCCATGAGATTATGATTTTTCTATTAATTACACCCTCCGTCCTTAAAGACTTAACACACTTACTTTTTCTCGTGTTTTTGCGTAGAAATTATTTATTAGTATTTGAAATAATAAAGTGACTTTTAAGATAGGGTATGATAGTCTTACCTCTCCTCTGTCATACGCATTTCTTAAAATTACTTTATTATTTCAAATAGTAATAAAAAACTCATTCGTTAAAACAAAGCGGAACAATAACTTTGCAAAGTCTTCCGGGACGAAGGAAGCACAAGACTCCAAATTTTCTCTTAATTTGTACTATAAAGGAATTGGTGCATATGTGAAATAAAGAGGTGGGTATTTTTATTATGCTAATTCCTTTTAAGGTTTAGGTA
>JBBCBC010000295.1:0-32000 GCA_037126765.1 Stenogyne calaminthoides
CTGATAAGGGCCAGCCTTGAGACGGAACAAACCAAGCTAAAATGCATAGGAACTGTGGTTGCAAAAAAGGGATGTTGGTCATTTCTCAAGGGTGGATTTGTAATATCATCACCTTCAAATTCATCAACTCTTTATATCAAGGTATTAATTCCATGCTTTCCCTGAGCTGTCACATGTTAAAAAACCAAAATTTGACATCGATTTCAAATTCTCCACAGAATTCAGACAGCAGAAATATCAGTATACAAATTGCCAGTGCTTCTTTACAGCCTTTCACTGAAGATGAATGGAGAGCAAATCAAGACACAAAAATCAATGAGGTAGGTAATCAAGCAATCTGCAGATCATGAAAATGAAATAAATAAAATACCTCAAGCACCAAATTTATTAATTTTCTGTCAACTTGTGTAATTCAGGCACGAAAACGAGCCGTTACGATTCACGTTTCAAATAGACAGGGAGTAGGATTGCAAGGAGCAGCAATCAGAGTGGAGCAAGTCTCAAGAGATTTCCCATTTGGCTCAGCTATAGCTGAGAGCATCTTATTGAATCCCCGTTATCAGGTTCGATCGAATTTGGGTTTGAACTTGCTTGATCGTGTTTAATGTAATTGTTTTCCTTCTAACTAGAAATGGTTCGTCGAGAGATTCAACGCAGCAGTGTTCGAAAATGAGCTGAAATGGAATGCAACAGAATACATACAAGGAGTAGTAAACTACACAGTACCAGATCAGATGCTGGAATTCATTCGATCAAATCAAATAATCGTCCGAGGCCACAATATTTTCTGGGAGAACCCGAAATTCACCCCGAAATGGGTTCTGAATCTGACCGGGCCGGGCCTGGAATCAGCAGTTTCCTCCAGGATCCAAAGCCTGATGGACAAATACAAAGAAGAATTCATCCACTGGGATGTTAACAATGAGATGCTACACTACGACTTCTACGAGGATCGTCTCGGGCCTAATGCAACATTGCAATTCTACGATACGGCCCATAGGGCCGACCCGTTAGCCACTCTGTTTATGAATGAGTTCAATGTTGTGGAAACTTGTGAAGACGATGATTCGACTGTGGACGCGTATGTTGCGAGAATGAGAGAGCTGAAACGAGGCGGGGTGGCGATGGACGGAATCGGGCTTCAGGGCCATTTTGATGTCCCCAATCCCCCATTGATGAGAGGGATTCTTGATAAATTAGCCACTCTTGGACTACCAATTTGGCTTACTGAAGTTGACATTAGCAGCAAGTTCAACAAGGAAAAACAGGTTTGTAACCAACTAGTAATGTTTAATGAAAATAAGGAATACTGTTTAGTGAAACAGCTAATACTCTTAAGGGAAAACAACTAATACTGCTGCAACTGTTGTATATATCTCAGGCTTTGTACTTGGAAGAAGTTTTGAGAGAAGGGTTTTCACATACTGCTGTTGATGGGGTGATATTGTGGACAGCCCTTCGACGAGGCACTTGTTACCAAATGTGTCTTACGGACAACGACTTCAGCAATCTTCCGACAGGGGACGTAGTGGACAAGCTGCTGAAAGAGTGGGATAGCGGGGTTTTACAGGGTCGATCCGATGAGCATGCTTCATACACCTTCTTTGGTTTCTTAGGTGAATACAAAGTCACTGCAAAGTATGGTAATATAACGGTCGATTCACGTTTTAAGCTGTCTCCAGGCAGAGAAACCAGACATTTTAATGTTCAGTTGTAGCAGATGACCACTTCTTATGCTCAATGTACCCATGGATAAGTATTACCAGGTGTAGTGAGAACTAATCTAGTAGTCCACAGTGTTGATCATTTGATTAATACAAAGATCAGAGATTTCAGTATTTGTGCAAAAAATGTGAAATTTGCTCTGCTTTTCTACATCTTATGTTACTTTTTTCATTAAAGTGAAACTGCATACATCATTTATATTCTACCAACAGAAAGTAGGAGCTGACAAAAATTAAAGCTATGCTTGTTATTTCCGCAAAGTTGCCAACACCCCCTTCCCCTTTATTCAGAAACCAGACAACATTTTTTACACATTCACACACACTTTCTGTCCAGTTTTAAACCTTACTAATAATGCAAGTAGTTTGATGTAACATAATTAAATAGGCTTAATGCAAGTAGGAAAAAGAGAAGCAGCACTACATAATATACACAATTAAGGGAAAAACACAAAACAAATACTACTAGAATAATTTTTTTTAACCTAAAATCAGCCAGAAAATATAGTTAAAGAGAGGATTGCAGAGGCAATGAAGGCTGCAGTAGAATAAGTAAATTCAGTTGAACCCCCCATGGCTAAACCAGCCATCCATGCCCTGTCTGTGAACATGGCTTGAGAACCCGATCCGGACTCTGCATATGGATCCGACCCACTTACCCCTAACCCGGATACTGGTTCGGTCCTCCCCATTCCTGTTGTCTCCGTCCCTGCAGTTACAGTTCCGTCACCACTAGATGTCGCCGGTGTTGCCATTGTTGGGGGTGGATCATTCGAAGATTTCTGACTGCAAATTATAAATTTGATGAAAACAGTTAGCTTGATAATTTGATAAGGAAAAAGATGCCACTTAAAAGTTTTAACAAAAAGAGCAAAAATGCTACCAAACTAAGCATCATTATTTAGCATTAATAGAGAGAGCCTATTGCTTTAAGGATAAAAATCGATTCTTTCCTATTTTTTCAACAAACTGAATTCACTTAACACTACAATGTTACTATATTTTGTGCAATTAGACGCAAACATTTTGGTAACCATTATCAAGAATCTTATCTAACAATTTTCATAAACAACACTTCGAAAATAAACCCTCCAAAAAAGACAATTTACAAATAACAAAATTAGACAAAATTAGAACCAAAGCATAATGCGATAAAGAATTTAGCTTTACCTCGGCATTGAAGGACAAAACGTCACCGTATAATCGGCGCCGGAGCAAGTAAAAGTACTAGTTGGATCATCATAAGCGTAGCTGTATGACCTCGGGCAGGCCGACTTAAACAGCTCCGAGTAAACCGACGGCCGGCAAAGATTGGGCGAGTTAAACGCGCCGCTGCAGCAATACTCCGGCGTCCCGAATGCCTCACACGCGCTCCTGCAACCGTCTCCGCCGTCGACCCGGAGCTCCGAGGGACAGACTCGGTTCAGATCCGTGACGCAGCCGGTGGAGGCGCACAGACCCGACCCGCCGGCGGCTTCAACAATCATGGGCAAATTGTAGCCGTCAACGAGGCTGACGTCATAGAAGTCTAGGCCGTTGGTCCCGAGGGTGAACTCTGCGAGAGTGGCGGGTGGGGCTGCTCCGGATCCGTTGCATTCGGGTTGACCCGAGCCGCAGTCGCCGGTCTGGCAGAAACCGGATCCGGAGGAGAATGCGCAGCCGGTTCGTCCCCAGAAGCGGCCGGACCAGCCGGAGGGTGCGGTGAATGAGCGCGTGGAGTCTTTGGGGAGCTTGAATCCGGTGGAGCCGAGTGCAGGGCTACCGGCGTTCGCTAGTATACCGGGCCATACGGTGTACTCGCACTTGTTTACGAATGTGAATGTAGCTCCGAAAGCACCTGACAAAACAAAACAAAATGAAAAAAACTCAGTTAAGAGTTAAATTAAACAAAATTGCATATATTTCACTTAAGAAATTGCAACTTTTTCCAAAATAAATTAATTGATCAAAAACCTAATTCAACAATTCAATAGTCAGTGTTACCTCTTGAAAAGAGAAGAAAAATGTTGAAGCTGAAAATGAGGGCAGAGAAATCCATGTAATGTTGAGAAATCCAAGTAGCTGCAACAAGTTGTATTTTCCTCCCTTTTTCAGAGTGGTTATGTGAAGAAAAAAATGTAGAAGAAAATACAAAATGATGGGAAAGGAATTAATATGGGAGATATTTTCTGTATGTAATGAGGAAAGGACTAAACAAGAAAGATGAAAAAAGAAAACAATGGCCGAGGTTTCTGCTGCTGCGCCTAGCCGCCGCCGTGGTATGGCGGTGGTGAAAAGTGCAGGCGACAAGTGAGTCCGGTGTAGTCGTACAAGAGCAATAGGCAATAGCAATAATTAGTGGTTACTCTCGAGGGGAAAAGGAGAACGAATCTAATTGGTGATCATTTTATTTTATATAGATATGATATTTTAGATTTTAAATGTATTTAATGCTAAAGCGCAACACATTACACGCTAATGAATATTGTATTAAAATTTATTTACGTATAATGATTTGGAATAAGTAACTTCGCAAATACTTCTAACCAAAAATGGAAATTAGAAGAATTCGTTGTAGTATTTGACTAATTTATGAGTGGGTAGGTGTGCTTTAAAGATGGAATGGCATAAGGCTTTGGATTCCCTTTGCTCATCTTTTGATATTGCTGTGTACAAAAATGTATGGATTAGGGATTAAAATGTAGATTATTGATCTTAGTAACACAAATAATAAATGAGTTGTATGGATTGTATTTATGTCTTATGATTGTTTTGGGAGAATAAGTGATAGAGTAATAAATTGACAAAATTTTGGGTATGATATTTAATTCTCTAGTGTTCTTGGTCATTAATGACTCATATATATAGGGTTTGGGAGAGTGGAACTGATGTGATGTCACGACCATCCTCAGATAACCAAATAAATAATATGTTCAAAAATTTTAATTTTACGAGAATTGACTTGTGACTTCTTTTTCTCTTTCCTTTATTAAATAGTTAACAGAATGACAAATCCTTTGAACACTTAAAAACTTGATAAGAAGGACTCATAATATACAAATATATATATATATATATATATACTACAACTCGAACACAAGCCCCAATCCACAGGTCGTCATCCATGTATACGACTCTCAGAATCTGTAGGTACTCCAACCACCACCAGCGCAAGTTGACAAGATTACCTACAATGCATAAACTAGGTGATACATAAATCTCAGTAAGCAGAAATTATGCATGATGCTGTGAATCTTTGAAAATCCTCCCCATGCACTCTCTTTTGAAATCATCAATTTATTTATGAAACACTCGTAGGGCCCCTGACTCACTGCTATACACCGGCATGAGCTCATAACATATACAAAACGATGGCCTATTCTGGGCAGCCCGTCAGGAGTTACCTGGTCACTACCACTCCCAGGTTGCCCCTTCCGTGTGATCATAAAACATACTCTAGGCAGCCCGCCAGGAGTTACCTGGTCACTACCACTCTCAGGTCGCCCCTTCCGTCCTCGGTGTATAATCAGTGGCCAGATTACATCATTTGATCAAATCTCATTTCATGATAATGCATGATATGCATGATGCAATGCAATGCAACATATATTAACTCACAAGTTTTACATATCACAACTCAATTTACATCAAATATCGAGCTCACCAGCTCTTTCCACAGTGATCACTGAATGTCAATCACACCTCACAATCCACATATTATCCACGTATTTTCAGTTAATCACAAATAAATCACATAATATTATATTTATACATTGTAGTTGGAAATAAATTTCTAATTACCTCGAAGCTGCAAAGTATCGATAACTCGAACTCATAAATGGCTTTGTCGACTCCTTCTATCATATCTAAAGAAATAAACTACGAAGATCATTCTAAATGACCATCTAATTAGATAATAATAAATTTACTTTTATTTTATCGAATTTATCAAAGATCTGATCATATATACCTCATCTTCGTTAATTAACATAATGAAGTTCTATTTTATGTCTTTATTTACTTATATGTTTAGCTCATGTTAACCTGAGTCACCTCACAATATATTAGAAACCTAGGTACCCTGACCTCTAACCACATCTATTCTTATATTTGTTAAAATTAATATTCTTAGTGAAGCATGAATTATTATCATAATAAGTGAATGCAAATTCAATAGACCTATTTAATATCAAAATCAACGTCAGTCTAATTGAAATCGAGTTAATATCCCTCTGAAATCAACACTAATTATTAGAAACTTAAGTAATAAAATAACTTAACACTAATTAAAACATGTTGACTAACCTGGCTATGATTATCGGCCATTTACTTCTCCAGGGAGGAAAGTGCATAACAAGAGAGAGTGCTTCCCTTCTTCTTTATCCTTTCTATTTCTTGTAATATATAAGATATGCTTATATAAAAATATCTCACAACCGCCTTATTAGTTGCTTCCCTGGGAAGCTTCTCTATTTTTTTTCTTTTAAAGAATGAAATAACATTATTATTATTAATATTATTTTTACAGTTATTAGTAGTAGTAATGCGCACGACAATATATATTAATGGTTGTTATTCATAACTATTATTCCCATCTGAGAACCATGCTTACACTTAATTATATGTACATTAATTATATATGTGCGCATATATAAAAATAAATTGTCATTATAATATATTTATCCATTCTCTTATTCTTCTATTTTAATTAGTTTTCTCATCATAACTCAGTGTAAGCATCCAAATAATTTAATATCTAAAAACAAGATAGAACAATGCAAGAACATTTGTACATGAACTAAATTAGAGAAAGTAATTAATGAGAAGCTTGGATATTACATGTGACCCAGGTCGGATGTCGCTTGAGAGGTCGCCCGGGTTATCGGGCCTTTTGGCACCTTGCTGGGACGTCGCCCAAGGTAATTCCGGATAATCAGAGATTTAGCCGTTTAAGTACTCCTAGGCATTCATCATTATTGTCCTTCACTGACATTCTTCTGATTAGGGTCATCATTAGGTATGTTCCTAGGCATTTCCGTCGACATTTAGTCAAATCGTAGTTAACTTTCCGTCTTTTATGTCGCCAGCGACCTGCTAGGTGCATCTTTCTTTCACATTCGCGCTCGATGGCCCGCTGCTCGGTTTGGCTCCCCGGTCTCTTTCCAAGTCAGGTCCGACATCGCGCTCCAGGCTCCCAACAGATATGTCTCTGGTACATTTCATTATGACCCATCAAATTTGCTGATGGATCTAATAATTAGAATTATTATTTCTTTCTGTAAACAACAATTGTTTTAGGTTTGGTGCATTATGAGAAAATTGTAATCATAACAAGAAGGTCCAATTCACACGCTCTGTAACACTTTACAAAAAGGTACGAAGTATATGAAAATAGTATAGAAATAGTTCGGAAATAAAGTAAAATCACCCCTTCACTTGCATCAAGAGTATTATTCATAATTTTTTTTTATTATATGTTATCATATTTAAATTTGAAAATTGTTTTATTCAATTTCTAAAAAATAAATTAAGAATAATGATATTATCCTAATAAAGTATTCAGCACCTCTAGAAATGGTTCATCACAAAACAATATCTGGCTAGACAAACTAGGTAATAGATTAATCTAATATTTATATGTTTTATTGTAATAATTGACATTAAGCGGGGATAGCTCAGTTGGGAGAGCGTCAGACTGAAGATCTGAAGGTCACGTGTTCGATCCACGTTCACCGCATTTCGATTTTTCCCTTTTGGTTGTTGTTTAGTTGATTGGTATGGCCAAAATCGTCCCTAGTGAATCAGCTAAGCCCGAATTCAACCACAGAATTAAAGGGCAAACCCGGTTCAAATATTTTGTTCCGTTACCCTTCTGGAATATTATTGCGAAATAATTACATGAATTATAATCTAGTATCAATGAAAAAAAGTTCTTTATATTAGCTTTAGTTCATTATAGAAAAAATCAATTTAAATTATCTATCTTTCAATTTTTTTATTTTTTTAATCTTTAAAAGATCACTGATTTTAGAGAGTGTGAATTGTCTCTCAGTTGAGTTCAACATCACGCCTTTTTACTCATAAACTTAGGTAAATAAGTTATACCAGAACTGTTTATTTTGAATGACATTATCTTTTTTGAATGACATTATCCACAACCTTAATTCAACAGCTATCAATATTTTTCATTACTATAATTCAATGATAACGTATTATGAAGAAAATTGGAAGAAAGCATATATTAGTGTAAATTAGTATGATTATAATTTGTGATTAATAGAGAAACCCGGCCCACTGGAAGTAATTATGTTTGAATTAATTAAGTTGAGCAAAAAGACAAGAGTGTTTAACGAATCAAAAAACAAAAATGGAGTTTCTCAGCTCCTCATTCATTCTATATTAATACAAATTAAAATGATCCCTGCATCCTCATCATGGTCTGCTGGGAAAACACTGGAGGAACCTCGGCTTCGCTTTTAAATCCACATTTCTTCTCTTTCGATCCGTCATTCAACTTATTGCTTCTGCAAGGTATTCACACCATATACCAATGTTAATTAATTGGTACAAGTTACTTGTCACAAAAATATATGTGACTCGTTAAGAAAACATAATTTCAAGCTTCATATTAATATTAATGATGTATTAAGAATCAATTTCTACAGTATTTTTTATCTGAAAAATTCTGGTACGTGCAATTACTAATAAGGTTGTGGTTTGATGCATGGATGCAGCAATATATATTACTCCACATAATTTGGACATATATCTCGGGGGCATGTTGTGCAACAACAGTGTTCATCCCATCTTTCCATAATTACAGAATTTGGTCTTTCATATGGTACCTCACTATTGCTTCCTTAATCCATGGACAGGTTACTACTCATTATTTTTTTTTCACTAGTTTTATTTTTTTAGCTTAAATTAACTAGCTAGGTGTGCCCAAGCTTAGACCTACTGATTTAATAATAATAATAATAATGATTAATTAGCTAGTATTTTAGTTATACGTACCAATTAATAATGATATGATCAAATTGGTCCTGAGTGAGAAGTTAGGATTGAGGAGAATAAAAAAGAAAGAATCTTTGGTAATTTGGATTATGGTAAATAATGAAACAGAAAATTCCAAATTATAAATGGGCTGTATTCTTTCAACTTTTAAAACTATAATAGTACGTAATAATTTGAAAGCGACTCAACGGGGTTAATTATATCGAAAATGACATGATCTGACCATGTGACCTAATTGAATGTTTAAATAATATTTCCTCCGTCCCACCATGTATTTTTCATAATAAATTTCTTCTTTAATAAATGGAAAAAATAATTCCATAATTCATAATTTTTATTTTAACTTTGCATACAATATTATAAAAATATTCTCAACTTAATCATTAACTAGTAATTTATTTATTATATTTTTTAATTAAAAAATCCAAAAGAAAGGATAAATTTATATCGTACTAGTTATGTCTGTTTTCTTATCTTTGCACAAATCAAATGTGGATAGAATTTTTAATATGGGGTAGCGGTACAGGAACTTATATACTGTTTTTACTTTATATAAAACGGAATACAATAAAGCAGATTGGATAAGATTCGTCGTCTGTTTTTAATGCAAAAAGTCATATTTGCCATCTAAATTACATTTCATCTTTTGAAAAAATAAATAGAGTTTTCTAAAACTTTATTATCGGCTAAGTTATTTATGCACCCAGGTGCATCGTGTGCTCATAATGTATTTTAGAAAAATAAAATTTTTTATGTAAAAAATTTAACTTATTTATAGAGAATCGTGCAACTATTAATAAGAAAAATAATTATACGATTAAGTGTAAATAAATTGTAATTTTCAGCATAATAATTTTCAGCCTTCTAGTGTAAAATATTGGCAAATTATATTTGGGCCCCCCTTTAAAAGATCTGGTTATTTAGGTTAAAATTATTGTAATTTATTCTAAATTATTTAAATATTATTATTATTATTTTTAAACATATTAGTGTAAATAAATTTTCAACACCATTAAAGACATTAACATTAAGTTCTATAATCAAATGATTTTAATTCATAATTTATATAATCATTTTTTTTATTAAATCAATTGCTTTATACAGAAATGATAGTCATAACAATAATACTACCCAACAATAACTAGCATACAAATTATCAGAATGGTAGTTATAACTTATAACAATAAATAGCATACAAACGATGGTCGCACATTTTCATTCTGATACATTTTGACAAACCAAGTACTCCCTACAATTTTTTGCCTACCAACGTCTATTCTTCTAATTGGTTGAGATTGAATATACCAAAATATTATATTTTAGTATATAAATTTTCAACAGTTGATACGAAATGAGTTAATCATTAATTTTCATCCGTTTCAAAACAAAATTACAAAGTACTCCTACTAGACAAAAAAAGCATTACAAAATAGACAAAGTCTAGTTAAGTCAGATATACAACGATTTCCATAGTCAATAACTTAGTTGTATTTGTTTTAGGATTTAAGTGAGCGTAGCAAGTCAAAGTTTAGAATTCAGAGATTTAGAATTCTTGATTAATAATAAATGTGTGTGTTTGTTTTGGGTTTTAAGTAGGGTTAAATTTAACTTTATATTAAATTAATATTTAATAGTAATTAATGTTGTATTAATATATTATATATTAAGGAGAGTAATATAATATATAAAGTGTGATGTATTGAGAAGAGTAACAATATGTTTTATAAATATTTGTAGGTGTGCATTAAATGTAAAATTTAACAACCAAACTCTAAATTTCAATCTAGTATGAAACAGAGAGCGCAAAGTTCTAAATACCTCCGTATGAATCCCAAAATAAACATAGCATTAAAAATTAGACTCAACCGACAAAATTGGAGCATCATTGCTTATCAATATCGAAGAAACTAGTCAAATAGATTTTCTAATATTTATTGGTCAACCCGATATTTTCTAATACATAGATAAATAAACGTAAGTTATTATACTTAGTGGGTGTTTGCAAAAATTTATGACTTCAAATAAGTAATTAAAATTAATAATTATAAAAAAAATAATTAAGAGTAGAAGTTTATAGTATTTGGTAAAAAATTCAAAAAAAAATTGATAATATTTGTAAAAAACGTTAAAAAGTTAAAAAAAATAAGAATAATAAGCTACTAAAAACACCCTCTCTAAAGCTTATAACTTATAGCTTATGAGAGCTTTTTTAAGCTACTAAAAAAGAAATAAAACACTCCAAATTACTTTTACACACAATTCTATATGACTATAATCACTTATAAATTTTTAAAATAACTATAATCACTTAAAAAATTTTAAAAACACCCCCTAAGTTAAATATAAGAGCATTTCGTCTCAAAACTACATTCTTTTTACTTTGAAATTAGTGATTTATCCCTAAATTTTATACACAATAATTTAACTTTAAATAAGCATTAATTTTGCGTATTATGTAGATATTAGATAATTTACAAACTAAATCTTTTTTAACAAAAGCTTTTTTGGAAATGGAAACTCTAATTAGAAAACATAATGATTCATTCACTGATTTAGCAGTTTCTTATCTCCAACAATTGTCATTTTCATCATACCAAAAGTGACCTAATAATTTAAATCCAAAATTAAGATTTACCAGTTATCAATTATCACCACTCATTCACTGTAACAACAAACAAACAGAAGAACATAACAATGGCGAAACCCCTTGATCACATTAACAGAGCAAAATGAACATGCATAGGCATATACATGTATACACTAACGATAGAGATGGCCTTATCCTAAGCAGATAACAATTTTTTCAACAGCAATATCCAGATTTAAACCCTAATCTGATAGTACTAACACAAAAACAATATCAAACAGAACACCTTCACAGGCAAGGTTCGATAACAAAAAGCACATAAGATAGGTAGATATTAAAGTAAAAACACACAGATCAACGTTTGTCGGTAGGGCATTCACGAGCGAAGTGGCCGTCCTCCCCACAGTTGTAGCAGCTACCGCCGCCGCCTCCTCCGCCGCTTCCACCATACCTTCCACCGCCACCACCGCCCTGGGGACAATCCCTAGCCATATGACCATTTTCACCACACTTATAGCAGCCGCTACCACCGCCGCCGCCGCCGCCGCCACCATATCCACCACCGCCACCGTAACCACCTCCTCCACCGCCGTATCCGCCGCCACCATAGCCGCCTCCCCCACGGTCGCCGTAACCGCCACCACCGCCTCCGTAGGAACGACCACCACGTCCGCCCCCGCCTCTTCCGCCAAATTCGCCGTAAGATCCGCCGCCGCTGGCGCCACCGTGCACATCAGCGCCGTCCGGTCCAGTAACGTTCGCCGCCTTAGCACGGCCGTCGTGGCCGTACTCCACCGAGAACTCGACTTCCTCCCCATCGCCGAGGCTGCGGAAACCCGGAGTTTTTATGGCTGAATGATGAACAAAGAGATCCTCACTTCCATCGTCCGGAGCGATGAACCCGAACCCTTTCTGCTCATTAAACCACTTAACAGTCCCCCTTTTCAAATCAGAATCCGCCATTGATACAAACCCTTGCTTTCTCTCTCTACAGATATTATTCGCTCACAAAACTTGCGTGTGCTCAGCAGATGAGTGACAGAGCCGGTTATATATTTAGATAGGAGGTGCCACGTAAGCGGATTTGATTTTGGAATGAACTGATAGCTAATTTCAAAGTGGGGTCCGGGTTTTTTCGCCTTTGCTTTTATGATTTATATTTATTGCGCCTTCTTTGGGAATTCAAATCGAGGCCTGGCGTTTATCGAGGAATCCGACGGTCTGGGATTTTTATATTGAATTATTTTGGCCGTCCAATTTAGGGCTTACCTTCGAATAGTCATTTCTAGTACAGCAAATTCTGGGGGGTATTTCAATACTTGATGCTACCACAGGAAAAAGAACTGATAAATGGAGTTTGAAAGGAAAAAGTGGATAAATCAAAAGGACGAATGGATTGATTTCATTAGGACCGAGAGAAAAGTGTTATCTGTGTGGGAAGATTAACAAAGTTAATTCAAAAGTTTTAATGTATTTTTTCCTCAAAAAAAAAAGTTTTAATGTATTTTATTTACTTATTTTGATTAATAAACGGCATATAAATTAGGCAATTCCAATGCTTTCTTTAGGAACATAAATGTATTTGCCCAATTTTTCCCTTTTGTTGTCTTGTGTTTTTTTTAGAGCGATGTTGTCTTGTGTTCAAATTTCAAAATTCAAATCAAGATTTTGGCAACCCTCCAACGTACAAGTAGGTGTATTTTTGTTTTTTTTTTTTTTTAAATAAAAGTTCCTGTATTTGCGTTCATGAAAAAAAATATTGTAGGGTGTTTCTAGTGTTGATCCAAATCTTAAAATTAATTATGTGTGCTTAACCTAATTGTTGATTTTGATCAACATTATTGTTTGGACAAAAACTCGTATGTGACGAAGTACAACTTAGCTCAATCAATATTTACTCTCTCAAAGTGTTAAAATATTAATTTTCGAATTACACTCTGTCTCATCATGAGACAGTCTCACGCAAGTGTGTCTTTTTCTTTTTATGTTGTCAACTTTGTGTCAAATTGTAATGGACCGGGTTCATTGCACTCACACGTGTGGACCACTTGATGGCTCGAAAATGTGTTTCATGGTCTTTTCCCTAAAAAGAAATGGCATTAATTAAAAAATAATAAAAATTTATATGAGATGATTTTATACATGAGATATAATATAAATTAGTTTAAATTAATATACATTCCTTTTGAAATGTTAAAATATCATATTTAATTTAAACTCCGACTTACCATAAAATTGTTTCACGTAAATGTATTTTATTAAAAATTGCAAATATTGTACAAATCGGTTCCATACAAATGTGTTTCATTAAAAATTGCAAAGTATTGTACAAACAATGTCAAGAGGACCGTCTACAGAAGTGGTCTCGGTCCAAATACAAAAGGCTCGAAAAATTCATAAACATCCTGGCTAAACGTGTAGCGAATATATTAACATTTCTACTGTTTAAATCTGAAAAAATAGATCTTGAAATGGATAACATACTATTTCAATTTTAAATATGACGATATTCATTTTTAGATCGATATTTTTATGAGATATTTATGAGATATTATTTAAACGACTTTTATTTAAAAGTCGATTAGATCATCATTATTTAATATCAGTATGATCATAAATTCGAGTCATATTTAGATCGCAAAAATTTGTATGCAATATTGCATACAAGTAATATGTGGAATTAGGTCCAAAATATGATTTTTTATTTCTCGCGGGTCATTCCAGCCCATTTCAGATCCGCTTCCAAATTATTCTTCCTCCTCTTCCTCGCGATTTAGCTGATTTTGCAGCGACGTGATTCTAGGTTTTTTCTTCTATTCTCTTGGTCTTTTTCTTTTTTTCTCTTCCTTAATCAAATCCTTCTATGTTCTTCTCCCTTTATACAGTTTTTTCATCTTCGCAAATTTACAGGTCCATCCGTTCTTCTTTCTCTTAATTTTTTAACGCAGTCTTTTAGATCTTTATGCACCCTATTCACGATGTTGTTTAAATCTATAATTGCGGACTGTTAAATTTGTAATTGTGAATTGAAGATTTTATGTTCGTGTTTGTACTGGTCTTTGTTCATGTAGTAACACATTTTTGTTCATAGGGTAACACTCTTTTGTTCATGTAGTAACACATCAAGTTTTTCTTAAAATCTGAAATTTTGGACTGAGGATTTATTTTCGCGTTCGTACTGATTTAGTTCATGTGGTAACATGTTTCTCTTCATAGAGTAACATTTTTTGTTCAAGTGTTTTTAGTAATATGTAACACAATTTACATGTGTTGTGATACTAAATGAATACCCACGTGTTACCATATGAACAACAATGTGTTATCATATGATAATGTAATTTTTATTTCACGTAGTAACACATTTTATTTTTATAAGTATCACATTTTTTTTCATATAGTAACACATAAAAAAAATATTTTAAAAATTATGTGCGACCACATACATTAACAACAGACTTGAACCATTAGGCTACAACACATATTTGATAAAAATATACTTCCATAAATATACATGTGTTCGCCCAACCCACAACCCTGGCCTGCCCTGCCCGCCCACGATCGACCCGACCCCCGTGAAGTTGACCCACAAATTTTAATATAATCTGTCTTAATTGTGGTGTATTGCACATATCACTATTATGCAATATTTCACAAGAGTCTTACTCTATTTAGATAATAAAAAAAAGATAAATTTAAAAAAAAAAATTACTTCAAAAAGTTTTTTCTACCCATTTGGAGTAGCTCAAGTACTTAGGGCTTGTATCGAAGCTCTAAACGAATAGTTAGAAACACTTTTTTTTTTTTTTAAATGTGACTCAACTTGAAAAAAAAAACTTCTAAATTAAAATAATTGTTTCGAAACAGGCACTTATTAGAACATTATTTCCCATGTCTCATTGGTCCGAGCCACAAAATATTAAATTGGGGGAGGAAACCGATCAAATTTAAAAATAAAACAAAAAAGGATGTTGTGAACACAAAATATTAATTAAAATAGAAGTTTGATATTAAATTGGGCTTAAGCTTTTATTAATAGACGGCCCAGTTTAGTGTATGGGTGATGATCATAAGCCATAATAAATGGGTCGCCATCAGCGATCATATTCAAATCCTGAGACAAACACAAGAGAGCAAAAAGAAAAATATGAGATTCAGAAAAGAAACAATCCAACTGATTAGGCTCATAACCTGCCCTCTGTATGGGCTTTGGCATTCACATGCATTTTAACCTCTCTTTTTTCACTTTATTAAAATACAAAAGATTGTAGGAGTGTTATTTTTAGGATTTAAATAATCGTCTAGCAGCATCTTTTAAGTTTTTCATCATTTTTAAGATATTTTTTTATCTAAAATTTAAGACATATTTTTTATTTTAATATTTAAAACATCATCGAATTATTATTTCGGTAAAATTTATCGATGTGGTTGTTAGAGTTGGCTGCCTTTGGCACGACGTGTAAATATTAAAATAAAAAAATAAAAAATATTACCGCCTAAAATTAAAAAACATCGACCTGAGATATTTTTATATCCTACGTTTTTTCTTTTAGGTGGTGATATTTTTATTTTTTTTATATTTTATTATGTATACGTCAGGAAGACATGTGACCTACAATGACCACATTAAACGAATTTTGTCGAAAATGATGATTCGAAAATATTTTTAAATATTAAATAAAATACGTCTTTAAATTTGAAAAAAAAAAAGATACATCTTAAAATTAATTAAAACTTAAAAAAGAAATCTTATATTTGATTATTTGGCCTATTTTTAAATGTCTTTTTAGCTCCCATTTATTTATGTGATCCTAATTAATAAGTAATGATATGGGGTTCACTTATCAATTTTTTTGGTATCAGAAAAATACATATACACTATAATTTAGTACTCAACTTTTTACGTGCCACAAAAATATTTATAAATTTTAGTATAGTATGAGTACATCAAAATTCATAATTAATTATTGTTAAGCCAATCTTTATAATAATAGCAGACAAGCGATGCTCCATTTCACAAGTAAAGTCGCATGATTGCATTTTTGTTGGTAGGACATGTGCCTTTCACTCCCCCAAAGGACTGTACAGTCACCCCGCTACACTAATTAAGCAAGGGGGTGTTTGCAAATAGGGTTAATTATAAATTGCAATCTGTATTTTTGTGTTTTTTTTATAAATTGTAACTTGTAATATTTTTTTTAACAAAATACAACTTATATTATTAAAAAGTGATCGATTACCATTTAAACTCATTTTTTTGTGAAACTTTTAAATTTAAATATAGTTACAAATGATATGTTGTGCACACCACAATGCCAAAAAATATTTTAGCAAACATCAAATTGAAGAAATTCAATAGAAAGATTTAAAAAAACATGGGTCGAGTTTGGAATTTGTACATTTTTATTAGTATAGGTTGTATTTTGTTAAGAAAAATAGTACATGTTGCAATTTGTAAAAAACACAATAGTATATGTGACAATTTGTAATTAACCCTTGCAAATATATTATAAATGATTATAATCATTTAAAATTGTGTAAAAATAATTTAAAATACTATATTTAAAAAAAAAATTCAATTAATGTCAACTCTTTTTTTAATATTTTTTACAGACACTACCCACTTCTATTATTAATTAATTTTTCAAAATTATTACTTTTATACAAACACCCCCTAACTATTGATGGACGTCTTCAAACAGAGATAAAATGATGATCTTTGCAACTTGGACGGACTTTTGATTTTAGAATAATTTAAAGGAAGAAAAGTTATTTGCCCATTTCTAAAATTCTAAAATTAATAAAATTTTGTACCCACCTCAAAATTTGAAAATTATTTCTTATCAAAGGACTCTAATACCATTTAAAAAATACTACCGTGTGTTTGATGTAGGCATTATATCCTACTAGTCATTCTCCCTTCACTAATTACTTGAGGTTATTGATGAGGATTTTTTTTATTTTTCATTTTTATCAGACAAGAAGTTTTATATAATTAAAGGCTCAGAAGTAAAATAAGCTTCGGAGACCATATTTACAAGTAACATTTACAAAGAAGCATTAGCAATCAAGAGCTAATCTCGAAGTTTTGCGGTAAAATTTAAAAAAACTTATGTAAATGGAGTTCACCGTGAACTCGATTTATAAAGTATCAATGTTATGTTGTATCCCACACATACCCGGTCAAAAAAACCGCCACGTGTTCAAGGGGGTAACACGGGGCTAATACATGGACAAGGGAACCCGAAGCAAAGAAGATGTTCGCCGTGCGGCTAACACACACGGGCAACCACTTGTACGTTCCCATGTGCTCGCCACCTCATGCGAGCACACTCCATGCTACCAGGCCAACACACCTAGCCTCAACGATATACCCGCTCCGGAGCTTAGGTAACCATGTTCGCCCAGCAGATGAACACTGAAAAAAGGTCAGAACAAGAGTGACATGCTAATAGAGGGCACCAGGACGAACACATGTTCTTCTCTCCATCATAAGCGAAATCCTCGCCCCGAGAATTTCGCTTTCCGATAAATCAAACTCCCTTGCACCCCAAAAGAAAGGTAATAGCTAAAACCCGTAACTCGGACCTAACATGGTCGACCATCAAAAAGGCGAACATCCACCTAAGTATAAAAGGCGGGCATGATTCGCTCAACACAAAGACAAGTCACCAGCTGAGCGATGACCACCTAGATGACAAGTCGAAGACTTCAGGCGAAGGAAAGGACAAGTGGCGACCATAGAAAGCATCAAGGACACATGACATAGCCACTCACACTCTTGCATGGCAAGAAATGGCCAGTTCGTGGTAGCCAAGACAACACATGCTTGCCAAATTTGTATAAATAGACGCACTGAGATCAAATAAAGAGATTAGAAAATTCCCCTTGCCTACTGTTCACTAACTCTCCATTCCTACATCTCCCATACCACACAATTTTTAATACACAATTAATCATTTTTCACATACTTTTTAAAATTCTAACCTATCAAATTCTACAAAATTAATAATCCCAAATATATATAGAATTTAAATACATCTTTTACTTTATTAAAAAATTCTCCTTATAAAATTTCAAATCTCTCAAAATTAGAAACAAACAAGTCCTTGGGAGTTGGTTCATCAATATTTTCTTTTAGAAAAAAGCGGCAAACCTTTGTCCTATTTTCTTTTTCCTCACCTAAAGCAGCATTAAAATAGAGAAAATCCCAATTTTTAGTCCCTTTTCATTTAATTTTTTTTTTTATTAAAGTTTTTTATTTCATTCTTTTTTTAGCCAAGAGAATAATTTTTTGGGCACTATACCCTTAATGAAGTCAATAATTTTATTTTTTTAAATGGTGGTACAGGCTTTATTAAATGGTGGTACGAGGTTTATATATTGTAGTACAAAATTAATAATTATGGTACAAATTTAAAATTGATGGTACGAGTTGAAATGATGATGGTACGGTGTTAAAATAAAGGTGGTACGAGGTTAAAATAAGTGTGGTGCGAGACTGATAGTGGTACGGAGTTAATAGAATGGTGGTACGGACTGAAATAATATTTACAAATTGAAGTAATAGTGGTACGGAGTTAATTGAAGGGTGATACAAACTGAAATAATATTGGTACGAGATGTATATATGGTGTTACGAACTTAAATAATGAAAGCATAAAAAAAGAGTAAAGTTGGAAAAAAATATATTTTCTTAGCTAAAAAAGAATGATTATAAATTTTATGACAAAAAATAACTTTTATTTTTATGTTACACTATTTATAATCTCATCCCATTAAAATACCGAAAATTATAAGGCCCAAATGAGGATAAATAAATCAAAACACGTGACTTTTAATTGGTCACAAAGATAAATAAGCAAACCTATTTTAACCAAGATAAATACGCAACCTATTTTAAAAATTAAAATAAATATATACCTAACCATTTTGTCGACGTAGCGTAACCATGATTGAAGGCTCACCTACTTTCACGGTGAAACCGAGGACCCGATTCCCATCATCGCCCGAACCCGTTTACCCATCTAATGTAACCCGTCGATGTGCTCTTATCCTCAAGTCTCGTTTTCGCCTACCTTAATATTTTAGACGACTCACAGTGGCGCTATTAAAATTTCCTTCTTCCAATTCCGAGCGACGCCGATTGCCATCTCCATTGCTCCCCCCCCTCTCTCTCTCTCTCTTTGTCCCGCTCTCCGTTGTCTCTGGTGAGCTATCGAATTGTTGTTTATTTTATCTGGTTTTGAGTTTTTTTTTTCATATTCACTAAATTACGCTAAACCCTAGCTAAGATTTGATATAAGAATCTGTTTTCAGTTTTATGAGGCTTTTTGTTACATATATGTGCAGTTTGGCGATAATTAATATACTGATGTGATAGATTGATAATGCGTGAAGTTCCTAGGATTGGGGGTTTTGGTTTTCATCTTCTTCAGCTTTTTTTTGCTTTTCTAGTTTTGTGGGAGGACCGTTGCTACAATAATTGTTTCTAATTGTATAGGTCTTAGTGGATTTTGTTTACCCGTTTGGCCGCTTGAACTCCTGCTGTCCTGCATATGCGTCTATGACCTTTATTTGATCTTTTGTCATCTCTATTTCGTGATAGACG
Source organism: Stenogyne calaminthoides (assembly GCA_037126765.1). Classification (NCBI taxonomy): domain Eukaryota; kingdom Viridiplantae; phylum Streptophyta; class Magnoliopsida; order Lamiales; family Lamiaceae; genus Stenogyne; species Stenogyne calaminthoides. The sequence goes on from JBBCBC010000295.1 coordinate 19,913, forward strand.
CTGTGATGTTTTGATTTTCTTATACTCGATTTCATTGGTGTGGTGCTTTGGTGTTTGATGGATGGTATCCTTATCGTTGTACACTCCTCTTTCAGTGAATCCAGATTGTTGTCGATTTTTTTCTGTGATGGAAAATGGCATTGGCATTGCCGAGGATGCCAAGCTAGGGGAGATGAATAATGTCAACGTGGATGAATCGGAGCCCAGTGTGAAAGAAAATGTTGAGTTTGAGGGATCAAAGGACTCTGATGAGGATGAAGTGTTTGAAGAGGTGGTTGAGGCAAAATCCCCGATTGCTGGTTCTGAAATTAGCACATCAGCTGGAGGAGGGGATTCTAATTAATTGGTGCATTGGAGAGTAATGAAGGGAATGCAGATGTATTTCATGAAGCGGTTGGGACGCCCAGTGCAGTTCAGAGTTCAGATGGGGATGGGTATAAGACCCAGATTTTTAATGATGAGAAGCAAATTGATACTGAGAAAATTTTGACAGGTGAAAGGAATGGATTGTTGGACAATATCATTGCTGAGAACATTGACATTGATATTGAGGGAGAGAAAGGTGATTCAGCAGACACTGCAGGTGAAACTGAGAATCTAGATGATGGAAATAAGAAGTTGCAGAAGTCCAATGAAAAGCCTGTGGATGAAATATCAGATAAAAAGAAGAGCTTTCTTGAAGCTCTGACTTCTGAGTTGCAAAATCTGCAGATGCAGACAAGGCAGAAAAACAGATTCTTGAGGTATCTGAAACTCTAGAATCCAATGAGTTAATCAGAGCTGAGACCAACCCGGAGAAGCTTGAAGTTGTAAAACTTCCTGATGAGATGGAAGAAATTCCAGATGTCAATAACATAGGCGGTGATATTAGTTCCGGAACTCCTGATAATGGAACTGTGAATCATGAAGTCATTAAGATTGAATCTTCTGATGCACTGAAAGAACAGATTTATGAAACATTTTCCGAAATTAAAGATGGAGATCATGTAAAAGAAATTGATGGTCCTTGGTCAGAGCTTGAGTCCAGTGGAGATGCTTTGCATAAGAATGAACAGGATGATATTCAAGGTTCTGAACACCTACAGGAAAAGCATGAAATTGACTCAGTTGGTCTGTGTCCTGAACTCCGAGAGGATCAGGATGGAGAGGACGAAAAATCATGTATTTCTTCTGTCAATGTTGAAGATGAGGAGTCTACAGCACAGAAGAAATTAGACTTCGAATTTGTGCAAGGCGAAAGAATTAATAGTCAGGCTGTTGGCCAAGAAGAAAGCATCTCTATTCCAGCAACTGGTAATTTTGCTACAAACCTTTCTGACGAGAGTTCTGGACTCGATGCTAATTTGGATCCTGCAATTGATGATACCAAACTGGTAAAGGAGATAGTGGAAGTGCCTCCCAGCTCGCCTGAGTTGGTAAAAAGTTCTACATATTTTCAACCAAATCTTGTTGATTCTAGTGCTGAGGTCTCTGCAAGTGGCATTGACAAACCAGAACAGGGAGGGAAAGAAGATGATAAAGAAGAACAATCTTTGTCAGGAAATAGAGAGAAAGGTGTCACACCGGTTACCGGTATTTCACCACCTTCTGGTAATTCTTCAACATCTGGCCTTTCTTCTGTTCATCATGCCAGCTTAAGCAATGCTGCAAATAATCAAGGACCTGTTTCTCAGGATACATCAGCTAATGCAAAACCGGAAACTGAACCTGCACCAGACATCTCCTCTTCTGGTAAATCATCAACATCTGGCCTTTATGCAGCTAAGATTCAGGGTCCTGTTTCTCAGGACACACCAGCTAATAAAAAACCAGAAACTAAACCCGCAGCGGACACCTCATCTTCTGCTAACTCTTTAAAACCTCGTCCTACTGGTCTTGGGCCCGGTGGCCCTTTGCTGGAGCCTGCTCCTCAAAATAAGGACAGTCGGCCTAGATCTACAGCTGCTGTCCCATCTACAAATATTCCTCCGGCGACTCCTGCTCGTCCTGCTGGCCTCGGGCGTGCTGCACCTCTACTGGAATCTACCTCTCGAGTGGTACAGCAGCCTCGAGTAAATGGAGCTGTTTCTGCAACCCAAAACCAACTTATTGAAGATCCAGCAAATGGGGAGGCTGAGGAATATGATGAGACACGTGAGAAGCTTCAGATGATTCGTGTGAAATTTCTGCGTCTTGCACATAGACTCGGTCAGACCCCACATAATGGTGTTGTGGCTCAGGTCTTGTATAGATTGGGTTTGGCTGAACAACTGCATGGGAGAAGTGGAGGACGTGTTGCTGCATTTAGCTTCGATCGTGCTAGTGCAATGGCTGAACAGCTTGAGGCAGCTGGACAGGAGCCCCTGGATTTCACATGTACAATTATGGTTCTTGGGAAATCTGGTGTTGGCAAGAGTGCGACTATAAATTCCATATTTGATGAGTCTATGTTTGGTACTGATGCATTTGAGTTGGGCACCAAGAAGGTTCAGGATGTTGTCGGGACTGTGCAAGGAATCAGGGTTCGTGTGATCGACACACCTGGACTTTTGCCCTCTTGGTCAGATCAGCGTGACAATGAGAGAATCCTCCGTTCTGTCAAAAGGTTTATTAAGAAAACACCACCTGATATTGTTTTGTATCTTGATAGATTAGACATGCAAAGCAGAGATTTTGGTGATATGCCATTGTTGCGCACAATCACGGAGATATTTGGACCGTCTATTTGGTTCAATGCCATTGTTGTACTCACTCATGCAGCATCTGCTCCACCTGAAGGTCCCAATGGCACAACAACGAGTTACGATATGTTTGTAACACAGAGATCTCATGTTGTTCAGCAGGCAATACGTCAGGCTGCTGGAGATATGCGGCTGATGAATCCAGTCTCTTTGGTGGAAAACCATTCAGCTTGCAGGACAAACAGAGCTGGACAGAGGGTGTTGCCAAATGGTCAGATTTGGAAGCCTCACTTGTTGCTTCTGTCATTTGCTTCGAAAATACTGTCTGAGGCTAATACTTTACTCAAGTTGCAAGATACACCTCCAGGGAGACCTTTTGCCTCTCGAACAAGATCACCTCCTCTACCCTACCTGCTTTCATCTCTTCTCCAATCAAGACCTGAAGTTCAACTTCCGTCTGAGCAATTTGGTGATGGTGATGATGCTTTAGATGATCTGGATGATTCCTCGGACTCAGAAGAAGAATCAGAATATGATCAATTGCCTCCCTTTAAATCATTGACTAATGCTCAGCTCGAGAAGCTTAGTAAAGTGCAAAGAAAGGCGTACTATGATGAACTGGAATTGAGGGAAAAACTTTTCATGAAGAAGCAGCTGAAGGAAGAAAGAAAGCGATTTAAAGATGAAAAAAAAGGCAGGAAGCAGCTAAGAATATGCAGCCTGTTGATTATGGAGAAAATGATGAAGAAGAAACCAATGCTGCTGCATCTGTTCCAGTTCCTATGCCAGACTTGGCCCTACCTGCTTCTTTTGATTCTGATAATCCGACTTATCGGTACCGATCTCTTGATTCCTCTAACCCTTGGCTTGTGAGGGCTGTCCTCGAACCCCAAGGGTGGGATCATGACATCGGATATGATGGAATAAATGTTGAGAGATTGTTTGTGGTCAAGGACAAAATACCCGTATCTTTCTCTGGCCACATTTCAAGGAGGAAAAAAGGACGCTAACCTTCAAATGGAAGTTGCAAGCTCGATGAAGCATGGGAAAGGGAAGGTAACCTCTTTAGGGTTTGATATGCAACCAGTTGGAAAAGACTTCTATGCTTATACCCCCACTTAAGTGAGACTAGATTTAGCAATCGCAGAATGAATAAGGCAACTGCAGGTCTGTCAGCTACTATGTTGGGAGATGTTTTAACAGGTGGATTGAAAGTAGAGGACAAATTAATGATTGGGAAACGGGGACAGTTAGTTGTTTCAGGTGGTGGCATCTATGGTCGTGGGGAGGTAGTGTATGGTTCTACTTTAGAAGCAACCCTGAGGGACAAAGACCACCCTTTAGGACGCTTTCTATCAACCTTTGGGCTATCTGTGATGGACTGGCATGGAGATGTTTCTATTGGGCTCAATTCCCAGACCCAGATCCCTATTGGGCGACATACAAACTTGATTGGTCGTTTCAATATTAATAACAGGGGGGCAGGACAAGTTAGTATCAAAGTGAACAGTTCGGAGCAGCTGCAAATAGTATTGGTTGGCTTGATTCCACTTGCAAAAAAGATACTGGGTTATTCTCAACAGGCGCAATACTAATGATGATGAAAGTTATTAGAGGATGATACAACAGCCTTTGATATTCCAAATTGCTCTTCTGCATTGGGACTCCGTTGCTTGATCAGCAATCGACATAGGTATTGCATTTCTTGGTTTTCCTAAAGTTTTGTGTGTGATACATGATTTTTTCCTCTCATTTCAATGCTTATTATCCTTTGCATTTATGTTTTTTTTTGCTCGGTATCCTTTGCATATATGTACATGGATGACTGGCCATAAGCTTCTTTATCATATGGAGGTAGAATGTTTTTTAAGATGAAGAATGCTTTTGCCATTTTATTATGTTATGCTGTCCCTATGATTTTCATTTATGTATCAAGTATATCCATATTCTAAAATGATTCCGTATGTCGAACAGGTAGAGGTACATGAAAAGGAGATGTAAGATTTCTGAGGGTTCACATTTGGTCTTTCACTCAGAAGCTTGTTAGCTCCTTCTCATCACATTCGACAACTTATTTTAACTTATAAATTTTACTCTTAGTACTTAATATGTAAGGTTGTTCTGGGATTTGCTGCTTGTTCAGAATTTTGTAGAATCAATGTTACTTTTGCGAGTAATTCAGTGAGATCATTTTATGTGTGCTGAGTTTGCCATATTCTTTTTAATCTCTTTAGCATGTTATACCCGCAATATGTGATTAATAAGTTGTATATGAACTTGCCAATACTTTATTCTTATACCTTATCCAACTTGAACTTGTTTTGAGTTTTTAATGGATAGATCTTCAGATATGTTTGACTTGCCAACAATCTTGAATCAATGATTTAGCAATTTGATATGATTTTCGATCAAAATGCTATCACACCATCTTTTTATTAAACATTTGGGCCAAGTCTTGTTTGCGCTAGGTGCATTTTAGAACCATGCAATTTGTTGCGTTGAAATATGCAATATGTTTACAATGAATTGTGCAATTATTAATATGGAAAACAAGTTGCACGGTTAAGTGTAAACATGTTGCTTATCAATGCAACAAGTTGTATAATTTTAAAATACACTATAGAGTGAATAGTGCACCTTGTGCAGAGCAGCACATGGGACCCACTCTAAAATTTGTGGCCTTTAGCTTCCTTTTATAGTAAATGATACTACCTCCGTCCCGTTCTTTAGGGTTTTTTGACTGTTCATAAGGATTTATGGGAATAGTGATTAGAAAGAGTTTATTAGTATTTTATGTGATAAAGTGATGGGTAGTTGGGGGTAGAAATAATTGTTTATTAGTATTTTATGTGATAAAGTGATAAAGTGATGTGATAAAGTGTATTTCCATTTTAGGAAAGAAACCTTAAAGATTGGGACAAAAAAAATGGAAAGAAAACCTTAAAGATTGGGACGGAGGGAGTACTATAACGAAAGACGATTTGCCGATGACAAAAGAAAACACTAAAATGTGTGACCTTTTGCTTCCTTTTATTACGTACAGCTATAGTAAATTATACTCCCTCTGTCCGCAATATTTATACCACCTTTTTGGGCACATGATTTAAGTAAAAAATACTAAAGTAGATAAAGTAAGAATATTATAGTGTATCGTGGGGTACACTTATAGATAAAATGGTTGCTTGTGAGTGTAGTTGGAGGATAAAGATAAAATGTATGTTTTCATAAAAGGTATATGAATAAATTTGGTGAACAAATAAATAAGGAAAAAGAGATTAAATTTGGTGGACGGAGAGAGTATTATAACGAGAGACGAATTGCCAATGACAATAGAAAACATTGGTATTACCTTTCCCTTTTCTTGGTTTTTTTGTACAAGATCAAGTGCATCTTAGATTTTCGATTAACGATTGGCTAACCAATTCGAGAATGATGTTAGTAACTTAGTATGCTAAGATGTAAATACTCTTGTCATTTTGGGTATTGTCTTATACCCGATTTATTCTTATAAAATTGCTTTTACCGATGAAAATAAAATACAAAAACATGTCTCCATAGGGTCTGTAATTAACGACGATGGATAGCACTAAGCAGTTCTAAGTTCTAAGGATTGAGAAAGGAGATGAAGGGGAATTTCTGTCATCTTTCCTGCAATGCCAAATGGACCGTCTCTTTTTCGTCATACAATTAAAATATTGTATGAAATGTTTCTCTAAACAAGAAAAATAAAATTGCAAAAAGATCAGTAATTAAGGTTATTTCCACATCTCCTTTCCTAGATCGCGGATCAAACTGGAGACAGATGTTTCACTCATTCTACTTGTCAACGGAAAAAAATCTATTATGGTAATCTCTCTCTAATGAAAGGTCGACTTCTGAAATCTGTTTTCATTTACTGAAGTAGATTGTACATGCAGCAAAAATGAAAGAACAAGGATCTAAGTCTTATTCAGTGCATACAGAAATTTGTTACAAGAGATTGAAGCTATTCGTGTCCTTTCTTTTCCATCTACAAACATGTAATCAAATATCAGACCAGGTAAAAAAATAATAAAAGAAATCTACCTTTATATCCTACCAAAATTTCTCAACGTTGTTTGTCCATTGCAATAAAGTTATATCAATTCAGCATTCGCCAGAAATGGTGACAAACAAGAATTTATTAAGAGTACAGCTCTTTATACCTTATACATATGTCCTTAAAAGCATTACATTACATCTAAGAATATCTACCCTCATCACCATCTTCACAGCTCTCGGTATCTCGCTTTTCAGTTTCACCAACACTACATTCAAAACGAACAATGGTTATCTTCAACAAAGAACATAAATAAAATCAATGTAAATAGATGAAGAGAAGAAGGTTAACGAGCAAACGTTTACACAACAGCCTCTCCTAATCTCAACAACTCCCAAAATTTTCTACCTACACATGCAATTATTAAGTACAAACAGCGTATTATCAACAATCATGCTTTAGCAAGCAGACAACTCCATAAATCTGTTCTACTTTCATGATACAGTAAAACTAAGTAACTAACATGATCACAAAGCTCTCACAAGAACTATTTCAAAAAAGAAAAATAACTTTCTCAAAATATGTTCAAACAAGTCCAGAAAAGAAGTGGGCTTCAGCAGTCCTACACAAGCAACATTTGTTCAGTCTAACACTCATTACTCGATCATCAACATGCAAACATACATATATATTATAAGTTTAACAATTTTCATTTGTGAAATCACTCAACATGCATATCAATCATCAAACCATCACCCTAACCACAACACATTCCACAATTCTGCAAACCATAAATCAAATGTAAACCAGAAACCATTTCAACAATCAATATAGCATTCACAAACCTCTGTGGATGAAAATCAGCCGATTCCGGCCTTCTCCAAGACCTCTCTCTCCCATTCCCACCCTCCTTAATCTTGACAGCCTCAAGCTTCTCATCAATCTCCTTCCAATCTTGACCCTTCTCCTTTAACACCTCCTCCCTCGGCCTACCATTGCCAAACAGATCATTCCCCTTAGCCTTAACCACATCACTACCAATATCACTCTTTTGCTCTTCATTCACAGGCAATGTTCTTGGCTGTAAATTCAGTTTCGGCCTACTCCCACCACTAACTTCTCCTCTCTTTCTCCCCCAATTCTCTGCATCCTCAAACCCTACTCTCCCACCACTTCTCTGCCCCCAATTACTCGATTCCGATCCAAAACCCCTCTTTTCTCATATTTCCGAGTCTCTGAAGGAACAAAACTCTTATTGGACGCCCAATTATCGACCTCATCGGCGCGGGATTGTGAATCACCGAAATTACCCCTCTTTCCTCTCTATCTCTCCTATCAAACCCACTATTAACCCCCGATTTCTTCCCCGCGCCCCAATCGTCATTCTCGTCAGCCCTAGAAGTCTCGAATTCGCGATTCGAATCGCGATTGAAGCTCCCCCTGCCGCCGCGGCTGCTCGTCCCTGCCGCCGCCGCCGTAAGATCTGAAACCGCCGCCGAGTTTATTGCGATCGAGCTCCTCGGCGGTGCGCTGACGTGGCCCCGTTGGGAGGGCGAAGAGTTCGTCTGGTGTCAACCCTTTCTGCTGAGCCGCAGCCGACTTGCCAGCGCCGTGCGCCGCGAATTCGTGAAGAGATAGCGTCTGCGATTTCTTCTTCTTAGGTTTAGTGGTGGCGACGGCGGAGAGCGACGGGAAATCTGCCGTTTCGCCTCCGCTGGACGGGTCGTCGTCTTCCTTGCGTTGCTGGAGAAGCTCCGTCTCGTTTTCTTCGGCGTCCAATGCCCATGCGCCTGGTTTACTCCATGCGCTCACCGTTGCCGCCATTCTCGATTGTTTTTGTTAAATCCCCTGTGTATTCCTATACTATTGGAAAATATTTGGTTTTATGAAGATTTTGCGTCCGATAAAAGCCAAGACGCGCCTTGGCTCTGAGAAGAATATATCCAACCAGGGGTGAGTATTCGGTAAAAACCGAATCGAACCGAATTAATCGAATTTCACACTATAATACATCGAAATCTAACCATTTAAGTCCAAAATCGATTGAAACCGAATTGAATTTTTTCGGTTCGATTTCGGTTTAAAACCAAAATTTTAACATTATTGAATCAAGTCATTTAATAACACAAAAATTCGAATATATATATATATATATAATATACAGTAAAACCTCTATAAATTAATAACTTTGGGACCAGATGATTTTATTAATTTATAGAGATATTATTATATCGATAAATTAATAATTTATTAATTTAAAGAGGTTTTAACGATATACGACATTGATTTCAAAGTTCCAAATTCTTTGAATAACTTTTAAGATACGACGTAGTTATTGATGAAAATTAAGTTAAAATACAAATGTCTTAGTAGAATTCCATGAATTTAATACAATCTGGAAGTTGGAATGACTTGTTTAAATTAATTGGTTTTGGAAAATACAAAAATATGGTTCATTGACTAACATTTGTGCATTGAATCATGAATAAAAATCAAGACTATATATTTATCCATTAGAATCTTTGTAAATCACACAAAAAATGGTCACTCATCTAAAAGGAATTCAAAAATCAATAGCTTTGGAACCGGTCAATTAAAAAGAAGATTGCAAAAGATCAGTATTTCTTCATACTTTTTTTTTGTTTAGAAGATTTGAAGACAACAACACCACAACTATTGGGTGCGATAAGAAGAGATTTAAAGATGAGATCAACATAGATTTGAAGTCCAAGAAAAGCAAATTCTGATGAAATTATTATTTTACTAAGTTGTCTTAAGAATATTCAAGTGCATCATATATATGTATATGGATTATTTTTAATAATTATTAATTTATAGTTTAAATTTAGACCAATATATATCTTTGGGATCTCAAAAAATTATTATCTTATAATTTTATTGATTGGATCCAAATTTATCTTGGTCCCAACTTGGGACCGCATTTAATTATTAATTTTAATAGGTTATTAATTTATCGAGTATTAATTTAACGAGGTTTTACTGTATATATATATATAATATATATTATGTAATAATATAATATATATATGTATAATATTATATATATATATATATGTTCGGTATATTTTACAGAAAAAACCGAACCGAAATCGAACACCAATTTTTTTAAAATGCAAAATCGATCCCAAACCGAAAATCAATTTAACTGAACCGAATTTATATTTCGGTTCGATTTTTCGATTTTTACCATATTCTGCTCACCCCTATATCCAACGGTGTGGATTTATCAGAGAATTAGATGCTCTATCTACGGCCTACCAAATTCCAGTTTTTTGTTTTCATTTCGGTTGGTTTTGTCTTTATTTTTAATCAAGAAAGAAAACAGTTACTAATATTTCGTTTTTGAAAGGAAAACATTATTATTGTAAAGATAAGATTATTTATTGATCGAAATCTGGAAAATTTAAGACTTCTTAATGTTACACACAGCAATATTTATATATAATCACATGCACAATCCAGTCTTTCCTTTTATAATTTGAAATTAAAATTTATATCCTTCATGTCGAGTTTTATTATATGAATATACTGTGCCACCTACAATAACATTTAATCACATTTATCCTTTCATAGTTCATCTTTAACTGCACTGTCTATGTAACATTTATCTAAAAAGTGTAATAGTGTAACAGAATATGTTACGCCGTTACGAAATGGAATACTGGAGTGAAAAAAACTATAGCAAAATCAATGAAAAATGTATATCTATGGACAAGGAATTCAATTACAAGATATTCGTATACAAAAGGAACAAACTATGTAAAGAAAAAGAAAAAAAAATGATACAATTACAGAACAAATCTATGATCAGAAAAGAAATGTAAGAACACAAGCAGATATATACAAGAAATTCATATGAAAAACAACAGCCTTGATACAAGTAATTCAAATAAAAAAGATTTCTTCCCAGATCGTCGAAGAAAAGGCGCTGAGACAAGGCCGTTTTGACCAATCTTGGCCAGTCAAAATTTCCGACGACAGTGATACAACTTTCTGCAAATGGATTAATCAGACATTGTGGATTCTTGCAAGGAACTAGGTATATACAAGAAAATATTGATCAACGAAAGTAATCTGAATTGTTCAGTGTGATGTAATGAGCCTCGTCTAGCCCTTTTGATGCATCTTCAGCATACCAAGTTATGGATCCTGAAAGTATTCAACAATGTGTGATAAATCAGTGTCTAAATTAACAAGTTCATAGATCGTCTACGTTTTGTACAATACTATGAACCTGGATTTGAGGTCTCTCCTAGTTAGTTTCAACTTACCTGTTGCGTTTGGTTGCTCCTCTTTTTCTCGTGTTAGATGAAGTATGACGGTTCCTGAGAGAACTGTGATGAAACCGCATATTTCAGAGGTTATGCTACTCACGTTCTGGTCCGACCAGTCCTATCAAAGTTAATTTGGTCTACCTATTATTAACAAGTCACATTTTCAAACTCTTAAGTTCAACGCAGTGGGTGGCTGTAGCTGTAATTACCTTAAACATTATAGCACTTGCAGTGATAGTGAGGGTTGTAAACATCACATAATATATAGGAGAAACTATTGCCGCATTGAACGTGTCCAGTGCCTGCCCAACATTTTAGTTTCATACCAATAGTTAAGGTCAGAAACAGAAATAATAAGGCAATCAAAGTTGTAACCGAATTAACAATCATGGCTACCTTGTTCAGATAATTCAATTGTGTGATCACACAGACTACTGTAACCGAAAGGAAAACCCAAGCGTACGGATATCTAAACTGATTAATCCCCTCTAAAGTAAGCTTTATTGCAATGCCAATCGCCTTTATGCTCACAACCTTACAAGATTAATTATGTACATTAGGACGAGAGCAAATAACATCAGGAGTCGAGTATATTGACATAATGTGATGGGTTGTAATTACCGTAAGCGCCCCCATCAAAGAACAAATTCCCAAGTAAACAAGTATATTTGTCTGCCCATACATAGGCTCGAAATGCAGCATTAGCACTAGCACCATGGATAGTGTAACTATTACATAAACGAGAAACGCTGCAGAACAAAGCAACAATATGGCTAAGTAAAAGCATGATTTTTAAGGAACTGAGCGCGATGGAGAGAAAAAGACCTGGTTGAGTAGCTAAAATCCAGACTTCTTGTACAGAAGCCGGAGTATGTTCTTGTGGGGCGTGAATAACAATCAAGACAGATCCTACAATGCAAGAAATGCATCCCAGGATTCCCATTTGGCGCAACCGTTCCTTCAACATAAAGTGTGCCAGAGCAGCACTTCTCAGATTCAACAAAAGTGTCAGTGTAAATATCATCAAAAAGTCCAAACTAAAGTTTAGTTCATCTTAACAGTGATCAGTAGGTTGAAACCGTACCTAATAATGATACTCAATGCACCTAATGGGG